>JAVXUP010002871.1:0-101456 GCA_033070095.1 Escallonia herrerae
CCCTTGATGTGCTTTTGCAAGCAATCGTGCATAGCGGAATCAATGAGGCAAAGGGTAGTGTAACCTTAACAAGACTCTCCACATCGAGTGCTTCAAATAAATGGAAGTTGTCAACATCTCTGTTGTCCCTCTTGCCTTCACTCTAATTGGATTTAGGCGCATCCACAGCCATTGAAGTGTCCCTAACATAGTTGGCCAGGGCGACAACACTGGCTAGGGCACGCTCCCGCACATTATATCCGCGGGCATCGGTGGCCCCTGGTGTTATTGGAAGCTTCCATTGATCCACGGAACCAAAAATAAAAATAAAAATTGACGTCTTCAATTTTCTTATGTTTAAAAAAATCATTAAGAAAATTACCGGTCAACCTTTATCTAACAATCAATCAACTTTAATGGTTTCGTAAGAATAAAAGATTTTTGTAATTCTCAATTTTGGCGCAGAGATTACATAACCTAATTTATAGAAAATTATTCATATCTTTTGACTCTTTACCACAGATTATTCCCCTATACAAATCTATAAACCTCCTTGCTCAAAATTGATCAAAAAACCTCTGGAACCATGTATGGTTCCTGTATACAGGCCCCAGTGATGTCATCTAAAATCTAAGACAAAGTTCCCCAATAATAATAATAATTAATAATAATAATGATGTCAAAAGGGCATCCAGGTAAACAAATCCCTAGCACACACAAGTTTTCTTGAATTCAGAAAGACTTACCAGGGACAGAACCGTCTTTCCAGAAACCTAAAGTACACACACAGACACACACACATACACAGTAGTATACGTTCCCCTTCTCATATTCAACTACTATCTTCTTCCCCTTTCTCTCTCTGTCCCCCACGCCCACCACCCTTCTCCTCTCGAAAACAGTCCAAAAATATGCAACGAGAGGAGAAGTAAAACAAAAGGTGGTAGATGCATGAGCAACTACTACAATCTCCCTTGCTCTCTCTCCCTCCTCTCCTCTCCTTCTCTCTCTACAGTCCCCCTGTTACCACCACCACCACCTTCCTCTGAAATACCCAGTTGATTTTTCTCGGTTTCAACGCTCCGGCCAACCACCCTTTTCCCTTCTTTGCCCCTCAGGTATTAGCGCTAGTGTAATCTTAGTCTTGCTCGGAATGTGTGGCTTTACTCGTCTGGTTTTGGTTTACATTAGGGCCAATTAGTCTCTCATTGCTACTCGGTCTCTTGTTTGTGCTGTTGGCTGGTTTTGGTTTGGGTTATCTGGCTTGGAGAGATGAGTGTGACTGTGTTTTGGAGTTTGGTTTCTTGTTGGGTTTTGTGAATTTGTCGTCTTTTTTACTATGCCTTCATAAAAGGTGGTAGGTTGGTGGGTTGACTTAATTTTGTGCAGAGAGGGATAAGGAATTGTGTGACCGTAACGGGTTTAATTGGGGTATTTGTGTTAAATTTCTTGATTCTGTTTCGCTTAAGTTTGGTTTAATTTTTGGGTTGACTAGGCAGATAACATTGTTGGCAAAATTGTTATATGAGTGGTGGTGGTGGTAAGAGTTTGCCACCTTTTCCTTGAAAAATTAACTAAATCAGATTTCTTTTTGTTTAACATAGATTGACAAATTCACCAGCATGACAGTTGATTGGGAATAACTGCATGAAAATTATGAGTGTTATTTCGGGCTTCTTTTTCATCTTTGATTTATCTAATGTACCTCCTGTGCTTGATCTTTTGGTTAAATCATATTAGAATTTATGTGTCCCATCTTAGCTGCTGCTGCATGCTAGTCTCAGCATAAGTTTACCAAGGGGAACTACAATGAGTGTTAATCACGACTTAGCTATATGAGTGAGTTGTGGTTGTTGAAATGCTTAGCTTGTTAAGTTGGTAATTTAGTTCTAGAATTTCTTATTAATACTTAAGGTCCGTTTGGTTGTCCCTTAAATGAGCTTAGCTCCAGTCACGTTCTTCAATTTGAACCTTGATATCATGTCCATCCTCTTAGGCAGAACACTTGAAGGAAATTAGGGCTTTATATGCTTTCTTCAAATGCACGACCCTAGTTATTTTTGACGATGCATGCCATTTGATTGATGGCTCCATCCAAGACTGTTTATACCAAGAACGTTCAATTCAAAAGAGTTAATGTAGCCCTTCCAATTCAAGTGACAACCGAACTGGTCCTTGGTACCTAAGTAGATTAAGAGCAATATATTTTACGAAAGGTTCCCCATTTAGCGCTCTTGGTAATTATTCTCTGCAAGCGGAAACTTTTTTTGCTTAATTCCCGGCTGGTCTTTTTTTGGATAATGGGTGGTATATTGTGTATGAGTTGGTCCAACGACACGTGAATCAAAATTATGTGGAGGTTCATATTGACTAGTTTCAAAGTTCCATCTTGTCACGTCTATTACTCATTTCTAATTGTGTTAGCTCTCTTGCAGTGTTTGAAAGTTGTTCACTTGTTTTTCTTAGCTATCTTGTTTGTCGTTTTTGAGCTTTTTACACTTCTATTCTTTGATTAGTTTTTGTGCTATCAGTAATGTGATTGCCGATTTTTTTGATAGGAATATTGCAATCAGCTATGGTGAGCATTCGAAGGCGAAAACTCCTAGGACTTTGCTCTGGTATGATTGATCCAATGAATTCATAGTGAATGATAGAGAACCTAGTATAAAATAGGCCTAAGTTAAATATTCCAATTACTATCTTGTGAAGATAATCTTGGAGGATTCATTATTATAAATTGTGTTTTATGGACTTCTCCCCTCCTATTATTGGCTTCTAAGATTTAAATAAATGATTGACATTTGAATTGTGGATAAAAATTAGCAGGGAGAAGTTCTTTCCTGGCTCCGCTTCCTAGGTTTTTTGACAATGGACACACTCCTGGAAATCGTGTCCAGAACACAAAACCAGTTAATGTGCACCCGATGCCTTCGGTTGATTTTGACCAGCCAAAGGAGGTAGGCATGGGTTTGTTAGAATTTTGCTCATCTTCTCACAAATTTCTAAGTTATACCTTCTTCTCGTACACTCTACAGCGGGATAAATTTATTAGTGGCCTAACTTTTAAGTAATTCCGTTATGCTTTACATTTACTAACTTCAAAAAATATGGTATGCTATCCGGTTAGTTTTCTCAGAATTTGCAGGTAATTCAGGAAGAAGTATCTGGGAAATATGTAGATTTTTTTACAAAACGACACCCCCCAGGCCAAGAAAGAAGCGAATAATCTTCAAGATGTATATAATCGTTCAGTCCTACTAAAATACCCCATTCCTAAGTTCTCTGTGCAAATCATGTTTTGATTCCATTGGCACTCCAGACGGGCCATGTACTTTTAGTGTGAAAGCTAAGTTGAGCTTGGGTCAGATTTCAAAGTTCAGCTTCAGATAGCTGCATTATAGATCAGCCATCTTGAAGTTGGATCCACGTCAAGTCCACAGTGCTGCATGTTATCAAGAAAAAGACAAAGTGTGAGCTGAATAAAGAGGATTCTTTATGTCCAAAGTTGCTTTATTGGACTAAAAGATTGTGATAGCATCTACGAAGCGTGTAGTAGTACATACCAGTTGTTGTGGTGGTAGTGTTTGTTCTTAGACTTTCTATTTATATAAGTTCTTCTGGCAGCCTTCACCCCTTCGGTGGCCTGACCAATTTAATCTTGACTCCATTGTAGTCTCTCATGCAATTTTTCTGCCTTGAAAGTAGCTACTGCCTTGAAAGTAGATAAGGATGTTCAATGGGAAATGTAGTGGTTTATGGTTGTTGAGCATGATATACATTGTTGAGCTCATCACATGGCATAAAAACTTCTGGTTTCACAGGTTTTTCTTCAAGCGTCCTAGATTACATTTGGCCCCCTTTGTGTTGGTGCAGTATGTTATGTTTGTGCACCGTGATTATCTCTTGTTGATTCTTCCACCTTTCTTTGTGCTTGCACCTGTGGGTTTACTCTTAAGCATTAGGCATTGTTGGCTGCATTGTGTGGCAGCTTAAGCCTTGAGAGCATATGGTACTTAAGAGAGTGGCTCGTCCCATGTGACTATATGGTGTCTGTCTTCAGCAAATGCACTCTTCAAATTATCTAAGTCTGTTGAACAACTAGGCCTGTTGCAACCAAATCTATTAAATAACAAGGCATATACATGAGATAATCTGGTGCACTAGCTCGTTCATGCTCTTTATCTGGCTGAGCGTGGCGTCATGCCTGTTTTTTGTTGTCCAGTTGTTTTCTCCTGCTTCACTACACATGACCCTTGTGTCCTTGTCTAAAGCACATTGCTTTTAGGTTGTATTTGCCTGATCTGCCTGATCTGTCTGGTCTTTTCAAGAGGTGGTGAGACCATGAAAGTCTAACGTGTATTCTTGCTTTATGTTATATCTCATGCTTGCGATCTCTGTTTAAGATTATTAAATCCGTTCTTCATCATGCCAGCACAGTCACAAGAAAGGGCTTATAATTTATTGGTGCAATATATCATTCACAGCGTTGTGTGGCCGTTTCATATTGGGCTTAGATCCCCAGTGTGATTGTGCTTGACACACTTCGGCATATCTGTGGAATGGAGGTGGGGTAGAAAAGGATTCACGTAAACCTACTCTGACTGGTTTGGGTTAAAGGCTTCGTTATGTTGAGTTGAGTTGGGGATGGTGGTCTGTCAGGAGCAAGTTTGGTACATTTCTTGCTTGTGGAGGTATTGCTTGCTGAGGGTTTCGTTGAAGTTGCTCACATAGAGTCATTAGCTTTGGCTTAGACCGGACTACGACATATTGGACCATGCAGGTTTCTGATAACTATGGACATGGTAACTATGGATATCCTCTAACTAGTGGCTTCATCATACAAGTGATCAAACATGAGTCATTGACTGCTTCTATATAACTAGTTGACTCAGTATATGTCTAAACAATGGAGTGAAGTAATACACATGCTTGTGGATGTATAGTGATTGGTTATTATACGATTTTGGTTATTATATGCCCCCCCCCCCCCACCCCCAATAAAGAAAGAAAGGAAATGAATATTAATGCTTTCTGTTATTTTCCAGAAAACCATATCAAAAGTTGATCCTGGATCATCATACCCCTCAGCTCCTACCTCAACAGAGCAGCAAACTCAACGATTCCAAGGTTTGTAGTTTTATGTTTATATACTCACACAATGAAATGTTATTGACCAGTGGACTCGAAACCTCGACAAAGGCCATTACCTGTAATTATCTCATTTACTTCTAACCTACTGGATATATTGAGATGATCCATTGGTGTCAGATACTGGATAAATTTTCATTATAACTATGAGACATTGTGTATATGGGATATTGCACGATAAACATTATCAAAGAAGGAAGATTGTGTCACGGGGATCAAATGTAATCATACTTGTAAGACATGAAGTGGAAGATACCTTTTTCCTTACACATTTTTGTTTTTGCTTGAATAAAGTTAGTGTGAAAGCTGAACGAGAAGATACCAGTTTAGTTTAATCAGAAGCTGACCAATTTATGGATCTGTGGGTTTTGTGCATGGTTGTATTATCAAGAAGAAAACTTGCTGATGATGAAGAACCCCAGAACAGAAGAGAGAAATGGTGTTGGCAAAATTTTTTCGTCATATGAGACAAGATATTGGATCATGACTTTTTCTATTTGCTTCTTGTATTTGTGCAAGAATCGAGTGCATGAAAACCAGACAAATTTGATTTAATTGGATTACCAAGGTTTCTATGAGTGGTAAAACATTGGGAAACTTACTTCTCTAGAACTATGTTTGTTGAATCACCAAGAAAAAGAGAAAAAGAATTAGGCCTACAGCAGATATCTACTAAAGTTGTTTTGGTACAACTAGCTTCGAGTATGCTCAATAAACAAATTTCAAGTTTTATTATGGAACTTGAATCCGAGATGCTGGTGACATGATAGGAGTAGACTCGACATTCGCTATTTATGGAGGAATGAAGAACTTGGTTGCTATTGTCACTCCGCGATATCACATGCATACGTTAGGGTTTGAGATGTTCTCAAGTGATGAAGCTCATATCTAGGTTGTGAAGATCACCTCATGTCGAAGATTTATAAAGATTGTTTCATGGGTTTGAAGATCTAAAAAATCTTCAATGTTCAGAACGAGTTCTCACCAACAAGAAGGGAAAATCATCTTAATAGTTGCAGGACGCAATGGAAGTTGATGCTTCAACATGAAATATCAGTTTCAAATCCTTGTATGTTATGCATATTTTGACATTTTCTTGGTAGTCCAGTGGCTACAAGACGAAAATTCGACGCTTTATCTCATATCGTGTAACACGAGTTCCACAAAAAATGGAAGTATTTTACCTGCTCTAAAAGCTTAAGTTATTAGAGAATGGGGCCAACAGTTAATGTATATCGTGCTTTAATACTCCCCCTCACGTGTTCGTGGAGAGACACACCAATGATATATAAATAAAGGTGCACCACCACCAAGTGCACAACTAAACCCAGTGCAAATTGCTGAATATCAGAAGGAGAGGGTGGATTGGGGGGGGGGGGGGAGGCAGCGGAAAGAATCGTACCCAAGACCTTGCACAACGGAGCTCTGGTACAATGTTTTGTTAAAGTTACAATATGCTCTAAAAGCTTAAGCTGTTAGAGAATCGGCCCAACAATGTATATCATGCTTTAACGCCTATCTTTAGACCTTTGTTTTTTGGGGTCACAAAGCGGGATAGGAAACAGCAATAAATAGACCTCATAGGTGTAGAAAGAGATCTGCTTCTGCATTTATGTAAAACACAGATTGTTTAGGACGAAAGTGTTATAATGCATTATAATTTTTTCTGGTGATGATCATTTAATTGAAGGTAATTTGACTTGCTCCATGTCCACATACTTTTTGTGAAAATATGCAAGGGCCAAAAACAGTTGATTCCTTTTGAAATATGTGCAGTTGCTAATTCATGTCCTTGAAAGAATTCACTCGCTCTTAGTTACCTTTTTTGTTTTTTTTTCTTGTAGAGCCAGAAGTTAAACGCAGAAAGAGACACAGGCGGAAGCATTTTGATAACCAAGAACCTTGTGTGATGCGAGGTGTCTATTTCAAGAATATGAAATGGCAAGCAGCCATTAAAGTTGACAAGAAACAAATCCACTTGGGGACTGTTGGCTCTCAAGAAGAAGCCGCTCGATTGTATGACAGGTATAATACTAAATTTTACTTGCTATTCCCAGCTATTTTCAAATGATGGGCTCTTAATGAGTGCAGATCGTGAAAACTGTTACGTGTACCTGAGTGGCATTTGATAGAAAACTTTCCCACATAAAGCGAATACTAATGATACATATAAAGAACCTAATCAAGATCAATTTCATGAGATAAGCAGCCCTTGTTACCTCAGACTATGGATGTAACTAATACAATCTGCAACCTCCAAGACCACCACAAGTGGACCTAAATACCACCAAATTAGCAACATACTATATGGAACACCGCTGCAGCTAAAACATTAGGAACTTAGTGGATCATATGCAGCAATAATGTTCATTTAGGCACATCCCGGTAATGTTGCCCACTAACCAGCTCCATCAGGGAGTTTATCCATTTTGGGAATGCCATGGGCCTCATTGTAACAAACATCTTCGTGGAGGTAGGTGTAATTATGTACACATTTGTCATATTTTCCCTAATCTCTGCCAGCCGGGGCAGATCTAGAATCTTGCTTAAGGGGGGCCAAAGTACGCATATTACATAGCACTAAAACCTTTTAAAGATCATCAAATTTGGTAAAAATGTTCACATGAGTTGTACTATAATAATGCGTCAAATAATCAAATCTAGATACGTATGACAAAAATGAATCAAGTTATGAGTTATGACGTTATAGCAAAATATAAACTGCTCAACATTGCATAGAAAATTTGAGTTAAATTGACAAATATATATGTGTGAAAAAAGTGAACCTAGTTTTTATGGCATAAAAACAAACTTAAATTTATTAAACATCGCATCGGACATGAAATAAGCATTTGCATTCAAGTTTTGCCTTAATTAGATAAAGACAAATTAAGAGATTAGGGGAGCTGCCCTAATATAAGGACATACAAACGCAATTTATGGGTATACAACTCTTTTGACCAGATTTACATAGGCAAATTGCATAAGAAATGGGATTAAATAGGCCGATCATACCAGTTCCAAGACACCCCCACTTCCCACCCCCTACATCTACACGTCTGCCAGGACCCCCACGCCAGACCAACCAAAAGAATAAACATCTACGTCTATCGTTTGTGCTACCCGCTATATGCATAGAAGCTGATCCAATATGAAGAGTTACATTTGCTGCAGGAAACGTTAACTTCTAGTGAGAGTCAAACCCCAACAATATAGTGAAATAACATTCACAAGGAACACAAATGATTCTCTGTATGAAGACGCAAGTCTAATGTCTTAAAAAGACGGCATTCGGCATCAGAAGGAAAGAGGTAAGGACAGAAAACATGCAGTGGATAGCACGATTTTTACATGCCATATAAAAAATAGACCAAGGTCGAGCACTATGGCGAGCAATATGCTCCAGGGGGGCCTTAAGTTGAAACCACAGATGCCAGCTGAGTGTTTTCTTTTTAATGTTGTTCCTTCTTTTGTTGAGATTGTGCTCAATTGAGAAAGGAAATAAGCTTATTTACCCTAAAGTACATCAAGCCAGGCCCTGTTAGGCCAAGCAGTATAATAGTTTGGGTTTGGCATTTTGTCTAAACTTGCCCTGGCAGAGCGTTAAGGATTCAACAAGCAGGCTTCGGGGTTGCCCAGCCCTATAGACAGTCTTAGGCGTCTAGCCTATTTCTTGGACGGAAAAGGCTACACTTTCTTTAAATTTCTATAGAAAACAGTTGAGAATGACATGTCCATTGCCATGTGTACAAAGTGACCAACTCACCAAACTTCAAGTATAGGCTCTGTTTCCCACTCACTTAAATGCTCAACAACTCACTTCTCTCTCCTTTCTCACATGTTCACAGTCAAGTTTCTTGTCTCTCTGACGTCTTCTCTGGCGTTAATAACAAGAAGTTCCTAATCATGTAAGAAATATCTGAAAATGGAAGATTCCCATCAAAATCGTACCCCCAAGGTCATTAGCGTATTAGAACCATTTGGACTTGTTACTGATCGAGAGGTTTTTCTTCTATGATTAATTTTGAGCCTAACGATTATAAGAGTTAACTTGTTTGAACTTTGGGTTGCAAATCTCTTTTCTGTATGTCAACAGTGAGATTTGTTTTTGTTGGAGGGCTCTCAAAGATCTTATATGGGAATATGTAAAGGGGACCCAATCTTGTGTTGTACAAAATTAAGTAATAATTTTGAGGAATTGTTCATTTACTGGGGGAAGAAGAGGAAGCTCCAAATTTTAATCTGTACTTTTGGGATGCTTTTTGCTTCTAAAGAATGAATAGATTGGGGTTGCAAATATGTTGACTCACCATATATATACATTGGTTACCTAGATCTTGCTGGTGCGGGAGACAGAAAACAAAAATCCTTATTTCTTCTTTTCCATTTTGAAATGGCAATTGCCGGAGTTTTTAGACGGAAGGGAGAAGATAACCTGTCTTTCCCTCTCTATTTGTTAAATACCATCTCTTCCTGGTAAGATGTTTACAGTAACGACTTGGTGCTACATGTCAGCGCTCCATGTCATTCTCAACCATCTTCTCTAAGGTTCACCATGTAAGAGTAGCAGCACTCTTCTTAGAGCGGGTTTATCTTGCTTGTAGATGTCTCAGTGCCTTAGTTGCACAATACGTCTGATACGCATAAGATCAAATTTTGGTGATTGTAAAGTAGATGGTAGATGATATAGGTGCTCTTTTGCCAGGAAAGAGTTATAATGGAACAAAAAGCATTATATCAATTGCCAAAATGGGAACACTTATCTTTCCATGAAGTATATAATTATCGCAATCCGAAGTAAATGAACCAAGTTATTTGAAATTGCATGAGCAGCTGACAATCAAAACTCTCTCTCCCCGCTTTTGCTTTGCTTCCCTACCTTACTAGTCACTAATCTGTTCTCAAAACTATCTCACTTTTACCGTTAAGCTAAGATATCACCAATGTGTAAGTTCGACACTAACCAAGTCTCTTTGAAATTCTATAATTAACTTTGTTAACGTTTTAAGTAGTAACCAAGGGAGTAATAAAACACGTTAAATTCACATCTTACTTAATTGATATTATATATTTACACGTGGAACATGTCGAAAAATTCATATCTTGCATCTGTTAGGATCTAGTCAATCGACAGTTATCTATATTTGGGTGATTTTTTTTTTATTCTGTCAATACTGCAGAGGAGGTTCTCAACCTTTTCCTAATATTAAAAACTCAAATTGTGAATACGCAAGATTATGGAAATTCGTTCCTACTACCTTTTATTGCCTCGCTTGAGGTTGTGGTTTAACTAAGTTGTTTCTTTTGAGATTCTCATCCATCCTGCCTAAAAGTACTAGCAGGTCTGAGTGATGCAATTGGTTTTTAAGAATAACTGGAAGCAAAACAACAGAAGAAGACATTTTCTTGTACCTCGAGAGATGTAAATGGTAACAACATGTTTCACGTATCAATCCCTTGGTCATGATTGGGTTATCTAAGCAAGCACTAGAGTTCGGAGGAGAAGACGGCTTTTTGCAACCTTGATTATCAGACACTGAATTTGGGGATGTAGCATTAATTGGAACTGAGCAATTATTGCTCGATTCCTATGTATTTTTTCTTTACACTTTCGGGGGTTAACTTTAACTTCAAATATGCTATAGGTGGTATGGAATTGCATAGGCTAAATGGTTTTGGCATGTTTATGAACTCGTTACCACATTTTCGATTTGCAGGGCCGCTTTCATGTGTGGGAGGGAACCCAACTTTGAACTATCGGAGGAGGAGAAGCAGGAACTCAGGAAATTCAAGTGGGATGAATTCCTGGCAATTACGCGTTCTGCAATTATTGGCAAAAGTAAAACACAGTTTCTCCCGTGTAATCTGCTGAAATGTTGCCATCTTCTGGTTTCTAATGGTTCCTCATATTATATTTTCAGAACACTACAGAAAAGCCACCATCAGTACTCGAAGAAAGTTCGAGCCTTCTCCAGAGAACAGTGACAGTGAAGAAGAGCAGGAAAATGGTTTCGCAGCTTCGGGAGAAGCAGAGACACCGGTCTCTTGATTTTTTTATTCTTGTAGTTTAGGAGCAAGGCTGAAAAATCCGTTCTATCGAAATCTATGTTGGTATTCAGCCATCTAGTAGTGCATTCTTGGTGTATAAAGGCCCCTTTTAACTGTGGAATCTACTGCCCGGAGCAGATTCTCTCTTTAAAGTTTTATGATTCATCTTGCTTCACATGCTGCTCCTTCCTCTTTCTTCATCATGTTCACCATGGTGGCACAGAGCTCACTCAAGGGATGGTTTGATGAACTTTGCCCGCCTTAATGTTGATATCATTCCTCAGTTTAAGGTGCGCATGCAAATCAAACATTACTCATTCACTGCCTCTTCTTTTCGTGAACAATTATTGTTTGGATTGGATGCGTACACCTACTCGGGTGCTTATGCGATCAAATTCCATTTTTAAGTGCTGAAATTTGGAAGGAAAATTTCTGTTGAAATCAGCATAAGTTATTGTATTTCCTTTTTGGTAGTAATACGTTTTGACTTTGAAATGCAGAGCATTTACGTCAAAATGGTACGGTTTTTTTCTGCAAAGAGTTGATGAATATTGTTTGAATTTCATTTTCTAGAACAGAATATGAAAAATAACAACAAAACTAAAAAAACTCAATGACATGAACTTAGAACGTAGATAAAAAAAAATAACCAAACGTAGAGTTGATGCATATTGTTTGAATTTAATTTATTCAAAACTGAATTTGAAGAATAATAACAAAGCTAAAAAAAACTCAATAAATTTAAATATAGATAAAAATTTTAACCAAACGGAGTATGGTTAAGGATCTTTTGATGTGCAACATCTGTAATATAACACTTTTATACTTATTATTAAATGTATTTTGTATCTATTATTAAATTTTATAATGATAATTTTTATTATTAGTAATATATATTATTTTTCTATTTTAATAGAAGTCTTAAATGTATCGTTAACAAATTTGAGCGTGTTAGTTGAGTTTGAGTCTTGAGTGTGGACGGACAGCGGAGCGCTGGGTTTTGGGCTAAACACCGACCCAATGCGGCTTATTACTCCCTGCCCAGCCCACTTTCTAATTTCATTGTGAAACTTGAAATTAACAAAAAGAAATTCTTTAGGACAAAATTTGAAGGCCGATCGGAAATGAACGCAACCGGTAAAACCCAAGAAGAATCTACGTCGTCGGCGCCGGAGAGCTGGAAGGAGCGCATTCTTATTCCGACCATCCTCGCCGGTATCCCCTATCTCTTTCGTTGTGTTTTCTGTTTTCCTACAGTTTCTAGGACACTTTTAGCCGCCAAACAGAGGTAAAAGGAAAAAATTGGCTTGTCCTTAGGGGTTGCGGGGGGAGCAGCTGGAGTGGTATCAAAGCACCGGAAAGTTCACGGCGTCGCAAATATTTCCGCCACTTACGCCGCCAATCTCGCAATCGTCACTGGCTGTTACTGCGGTAATCCCTCTTTTTTTCTTTCTATTAAGCTTCGTGTTTACATCGCACAATTTTTTGCACGTACTCATGTTAGGAATTTGCAGAAAGTCAGGTGGTCAATAATTATGAAACTGAGGGAGTGCAGAGTTTTATCATCAGCCATAATCAATTGATGAACCATTGTAGTGGTGGCACCAACAATAGCTACTATGAGTGCGAAATAGCAAATTGGATTTGTTTTGTTACTACTCTTACATTTTGTTATCTTAATTGATTCTACAATAGCTGCTTGCTGAGATGTTACTTATGAGTGAATAATGGATATGAATTAGCTTCAGATGCCATGAATATCAATATGGTGGATGCGTAAAATCTTCATAGACATTTGATTCAATGCTTTGAAATATGCTATATTGCTTGACAATGGTGTCCATTTGTGGAGTTTCAGTTGCATGCTACGAATAGACGCTGCGGGTAGGCAGTTGTCCTTAGAAACATCTACAAATTGACTAGTTATAGTCGGTTTGGAAGTGGTATTATTTCTCGTACGTAGCAACCTTGGGGGGAAGTCGTCGTAGGCAAAGATTCTATGCATATTTCTTGTTGGTTTGTTTGATTCGGTTGGACTTTGTTTGTTGCTTTTAGTAAGGTGACTACTGAAATCTGTTGCTGTCTTTTTGCAATCACAGGTGCACGTGAGTTTGTAAGAGTGAGTAGGGCTTCAAGACCTGATGATCTACTGAACTCAGCAATTGCTGGTTTTGGTACTGGTGCTATCCTCGGCCGTCTTCAAGGTGAATCTCTCTCTCCTCTCTCTCTCTCTCACACACACACACACACACACACACACAAGGAGAAGAACGAACATTGTTTGGTGGAAATAAATTGGTATTCTTTCTTTTTTGCAATTTGTCACTAAGATTTTGAATGTTTGATAGCTAGTGTAGGAGTCTGGACTCCCTAACAGTTGTTAATCAAGCGTTCTTCAGCGCTGTGACCACTACGTCGGTGATTTCTAACATTGAAAAGATCTTCCCTTCGCTGGCTGGTCTTCAAGAGTGAGAGGTCCCTGTGGAAGTGTGGATCCATGATCCCCCAAACCAGCAAGTCCTTTCATGCACCCAACTCGTCATTCATGGATATGATAACAGCTAGTGTCCAATTTTCCTTAAGTATATGCTGTTCACAACCAGACAATTATGGACCTTTTATTTAAGCGTAATACGTATCACAATACAAATAGGAGGTGATAATTAGAACAGACACTGCTAGTGTTTAGATACATCGAATTGCTGCCCTATTTCCTTTTCATCTTTCTGTTGTTGCTTGTGATAACTTGAATATCAGTTGCCTTGAGCACTTCCCTTTTACAATTAAACCCCGCACCAGTTCCTCTACAAGTATCTTGATATCCTTTAGCAGCATCTTCATATTTTCCTTTACTAAGAAATACTTTTGCATCGCTAGATCATTCCTTTTCGTTTTGAATGACTATCTAAAATTTAGTCATTAACATTACTTATCCACAAAACACATGTATTGTTACTAAGAAACTTACATGGAATGTGACTGTATGGGTGAAGCTATTGAGTTGTAAAAGTTAACTTCTTGACTTAAAGAAGTGTCTTTCAAGTATGCACAACCACCAAAATACTAATCTCAAGGAGAGTGGGAACTCTTCTCTAGAAAATGTAATAACGATGTCAGCTGGGCTGGTTGTGTTGGCCATTTCCTTTCTTATTAAGGAGGGGATTGAGTAGACCTCTTGTATTTTGTTTCTTTGTAGCAGTGTTATCTTTTTTAGTGTTTCAATTTTGCACTTAAATGTTAAATTGGCAGTATGTCCATGTCCACTGTGTGCCGTTCAACGATTATGTTACTTGAATAAAGCATTATCACTAATTGTAAGCCAAGGGGGCACCAACCCAATTACAAAATTTAGGTACACACGAGCATAAAGCTACAACTAGGACCCTCCAGAAAAAGAGCAATCGTCTGATACCAGGTTTGAGTAAACTTATGACCTCTAGACCCTGCCACAGAAGATCCGTTCATTGACAATCCATCGTGTAAGGCTCCATTCACGAACAGAAATCCGGCGGTCTGCTGGCTCAATATGCGAAGCAAAAGGTGCTTCACATCAATCGACCTAGCCACATTCATACACAATACCTCCAACAACACAAAGCCCTAATATTGAAGAGCTGCACTTCCTTCTGTTGGCTAAACCCAAGGCCATCCACCAAAGAGACGATCGGGGACAGAAAACCCTGCAGGAGCAACATAGCAGGTCGTCCAACTCTGACTATGAGCCTGACCCAATGTATACACACTGCACTACACAGCATTCCTACGAAACCAACTCCGGCCACCAAATCAGCCCCGTCTGACACCAATGGAATCACAGAGACCCCCCTTTTATGCTCAAAATGTTACAAGCTTGGAGCCATGGATAGTTTGCTTAGACGTGCCATAGTTTTATGATCAATCTTTTTTCTCATCTTCTCTGATCCGAGTGGCTTATATGTAACTAACTTCCTTCTATGACACCGGCGCATCACCTTCTCCTCTTATCCTATTTCACCCTACCTCCACTGATCTTAGTAAAGGTTGTAGAAGCATCGTGTTGACGTGTTGCCAATAGTGTTTCTTGTGAAACTTTCATCACTGTTTGCAATATGCATGTCTGTTCTATATTAAGATCTAATCTGTAACAGTAATTCGATCAGTTTTAGTCAACAATATGTGGATCTTTGAACATTTTCATGCGCGAGAGTTGGGTGACGCTGCTACCTTTCCAAGTTAATGGCATCTGCAATCTTCACAAATATAAGCCCAATGTTAAGGGAATTTATAGTCGGTCTATACATTGAGTTTTAATCTTGTCCTAGATGTTGGATTGATGACCACCTAGCTACTTATCGTTTGCTAACCTTTTCTTCAAATGATCTCTCTTTCAGGTGGTCGAACTGGAGCTGTCCGTTATGCTATCATCTTTTCTATAGCAGGGACGGCAGCAGATTTTGCTACTCTTAAACTAAAACCTATGGTGGAGCGACTCCGTGTTACTGGAGTTGGAGAAGGTGAGAAGTCAGGGAACGATAGTTGGTTGAAATTGCCAGAATGGTCACCCATCCAAGTACTTGATGAGGAAGCCCTTGCAAAAAAGCGTGCTCGGGAACAAGAACTCTATGCGCGCACCAATATCCATAATCTAAATAACGAAGAATCTTAGAATTTCTTTTCCAGCGTTTGTGCATCTGTGGATGGGTTGTCATCGGTGTAAAATAATAAAGCTCAAACAATGATTTTCTCCGTAATTCTATATGTTGAATTTTTTGGGTTCTTTTAGTAGGTGTAAACTGAATCTTGATGAGAAAAAGTTAGCAAAGACGAGCTATGGATCATATTGGATAATCAAAGCAACCTTGAGTTTATGTTGACCTTTCTGCATTTTCAACTTTGGAGCAGACATTGTGGTGAATCTTTTCTTGCTTCTCCAGAATAACTTCAGTATAACATTCTTCTTTTGAGCTATGTTGGGTTCTTCTGCAGTATGCTTTGACTTTTGAGACTTATTTTGAAACATCTTTCAAAAATATTTACTAAAAACGGCGATATATATATGACTTGATACATCATATTGATAGATAGGATTATGATTAGAAGAGCCTTAACATCTACCTTTCGGGTATCCAAAGTCTCATCTATTTGAAAAGAAATTCAGACGGTTGTCTAAGATAGTTCTTTTCAGATGTCAATTTGGGAAATTACTTTTTCTTGGTTAAGGTCAAAAAAAGAAAAGAAAAACAAAAACAAAATATTAGGCGCTTCTTTTTAATTTGTATCATGTGGACCAAATTGCATATTTTGTTAAATTGGATTCATCAAGGAATTTTGTCAGTACAACTATCCCTTTTGTACTGAGCGATTTGACAAAAAGGTCAGAATGGATAACTCTATTTTAGTCGCATGTGCTTTGCCCTTCTTAAATTAGTCTTTGAGCTTTTATTTTTGATACCCGTGTCTTTGAAGTATGTCCCGTCTCTAAAATGGTCATTTTATTGGCGTTTCTGTTAAAAAATCAGGGTTATTTTTACATTATAATAAATGTCCTTCTTCCTCATCTTTCTTCTTTATCTGTGATCAACATAACATCGCTCGTAGCTGCACCCACCGCTATTGTTTGCCCCTTCGCCTAGCAACACCAAGGACGTCCTTTGTCAGATCGACAATGTCTAATCGAGGTGGAGGAGATCTCGACAACATAGGGGAGATCGAGATCGGTAGTTGTGGAGGTGGCGACTATGAGGAGATCGAGGGTTGTGGTGATTTGTGGTGGTGGGTGGGTGATCTATCGTGGTAGGCTATTGAAGGCAGATGCGATCTTCAAAGCAAAAGATGCGAAGATTAAGGTTATAAACGTTGGCAACATTACGACTTTAAATTGTGTCTTTAATACTTCTCAAGCTTCCCATTGAGTTCATCCACAAGTTAAGATATACATGCAAGCAAATGGTTTCTCATAGCTGGAGAATCGTATTTCGGGCATGCTCTTTGCATTGATTACCTGAGAAAAGGCGACCTAGTTCAAACCGTAAGCCTAAAGTGTGATAGAGATATATTAGCTAGTTGCAATGGCTTACTAGGAAGGTGATCTATCAGTTGCTAATCCTTTAACCATAGATTGGGTGATACTACCTCAAAGCAATATGCCTTATGATCGTTCTATAGGTGGTTATACACGCTATACAAATGACATACACTCAGTTTGGCTATAATGATAATTGGTACAACGTGGGATGTCAATGGGCCAGCCTAGCCCGGGCCCATCGAGCCAAAGGAGAAAACGGGTCGGGTCGGGTCGGGCTTCGAGTCTTGTGGAATTGGGCTGGGCCTAGGCCGAGCCCACTGGACGATATCAAGGCCAAGCCCAAGCCCAAAATCACGGCCAGGCTTGGGCTAAGCCCGGGCCTAAATAATTTTTTGTTTAAAAATATCTTTTTATTCATGTTTTATGTTGCGAAAAGATTAAATATAAGAGAAATTTGTTTATAGGTCCTCCTTATTTTGTCGGGGTTTAGGACCGACGGCTTGTAAACAAGCAGAACTTACCGATTTTTTTATGTATATAAAAGATTAAATTTTCAAAAAAAAAGTGAGAAAAATCTATTTTACTTGTAAATAGCCATATTTTCATGTGCATTATTTACTTTAAATACACTTCAATCGCTTGAAAATAATTCATGGCAAAAATGTAAATTATATTTTGAGAAATAATTTATTCTTAAAATTGAGAATAGGAAAAGAAACAAAAATTACCTAATCATCTGGAAGATATTTGATGCTCTAACTGTGTTCTCGGTATTTTGTAGAGTGACTTAGGTATAAACGACTCCTCATGTCATTCAACACCTTCCTGCTCGCTGAAAATGTTGATTCTGAAACAACTGTGGGAACTTGCACTGGTAGTACATCCTGGACAATTTGGAATAAATTTTTATAATTTTTTTTATTTTCAAAAAATTAACAAATTAAAATTGATCTACTCTTCCAAATTAAAAATAATGATACCCCCCAAACTAGCCTTTATATAGCTGTTTTGAGAGGGGGTTAAAAGTGAAATTTTAAAAAATCTAGCCGTTAGAGGGAATATTACAATTGGTGAATTTTCGGGTTGGGCCAAATTTAAGCCCAAAAGGGGTCAAATTCGGGCTAGACCATTTTTTGGGTTTGGGTCGGGCCATTTTAAGGCCGGGCCGTGCTTTTTTCCCCATTTGTCGGCTTAGCCCTGATCCTATCAAACCAGGGCCGTCACTGTTTATGCATGTCCCGCGGGCGGCCCTTTTGACATCTTTACAAATACTAACACCGGGAGATGATGCGTGGAGAGCGTGCGAAAAAGTTGTCCCCTCATATGCAAGTATTAGCATGAACCGGTTACCATTAATGGCGTAGCCTCCTGCATAGGAGCAACTGATCACGGTTTTGATTTTGACAGGCAATTTGTTTCTCTACACCTACGAAATGAGAAGTACCACTCGTTGTGCACGTTGTCCACCGCGGTGTAGAAGCCATTCTGCTCTTCGTGAAATTGATGGTTTTCTTGCTTGCTGTTTGTTATACGAGTTCCACCCCGGAGATTTTGGTTTTAAACGACTCGAACAGGGAGGAATGGATCACACAATACACAACCGAGACACGGTCACCCGGTTTGAACGTCTGGGACCAGTGTAAATAGCGACGGAGACAGATTTCACATCTCACAAGGGCGTCCACATGCCCAGTTGAACGTGGCTTGCACCATCTGACTAGCCTGATTTCTCCTGTTCAGTTGCTTCGGAGCCATTCTACTGAATGACACTGTTATGGCCCCAAGTTCTCACATCCTTCACTGCATTTGTGCACTGATTGCAGTTTCTCCAGAACTTTAGATGCATATATGCTACGATCAATTTCCATAGCGCACAACTTCCGGATTTCTTTGAATGCTATTATAGGGTTCACTCTCAATTTGTCTTTTCTTTTAGTCACAACAAATAAAATGTGGCGATACTTTTTTGTTTCAACTGGTGGTCATGTTGTAGGTATTGTTCATGGCCTAGATATTCTCTCTCTCTCTCTCTCTCTCTCTCTCTCTTTTTTCTTTTTTACCACGGACACTTCATTTGACTCCTATTAAGGACAAAGGAACGAGATAATAAAGTTATGCACTGTCATCTTTAGTCTTTAGCCCTGGGACCAAAATGATGTTCCACTTTCCTTGTAGTATCCCGTTTATTAATGAAGCTTTAGGACCCTCAATCAAAAAAATAAATAATAAATCGATTCAATCCAATTAGTGACTCGGGAGCCTTGAGGTTGGATAATATGCGATTAGTAACTCAAAATCCCCACGAAAGTTCTAGATCCACTGCCATTCACAGCAAACACTGAGTCGATGGCAGTGGCCCTTAACATCGGATGATATGGTGTACAGTAAGAGTTCCGTAAAACAATGATAGTTGCCGAAGGGTAATTGAGAGCCCGATTTCAATAGACTCCTATATGCTTAACGATCCACTAAAATTAGATGCATTCACATTAACAGACGGTTGAATCTGTGATGGTCGAGAGGACGATTATGTTGGATTGGATTCAATGCTCCCAATTATGTATGGATAGTTTTTGGGAGGGATTCCAGGGGGATCGTTCGACACCGAAGATCTTTGGAGCCCAGAAAGCTTGTGAAAACATTATGTTTAAAGAATCTATGCGGTCTTATGGATACAGAGACGTCACTTTTAGAAAGGAAGACCGCATCAACTATGAGGCTTCAGGGCTAACTCATCACCCAGAATATGTCGTATCATCTCATGATGGTTGATTAATTGTTTCCTCTATTCATATCATAGTTAGAACAAGCGGCACTCAAGAATGACTACCATACCAGCAAAACATAAGTTAGATTCATTAATATGCATTTAGGCAGAGTCCCAAGTTGACCACCATCCACAACTATTATATTCTATGAGGGTCGAAATGTGTCATTTCAAGCTTCTGAAAAAAATTATTAACAATAAAAAAACTCAGTTCTCATGAAAGCAGAGACACAAGAGAGACGAACTCAAGTGTTACCCGACCCTTGGACCTAGTGTTGATGACGAAGTGTTCCGGATATTTCCTTAGGAGCATAAGCAATCCAAACCATGGTTTTCCTTTGGCTTCAGGACTAGGATAATCCTCAGAAGTTAGATATCTCCTAACACGACTGTGATGCCAGATATTGCTATACTGTTCCACCAACTGCACCAAGTCACAAACAAGAGTTATACAAACTAGAGCTCAAAGACGGTCATACACAAAAAGAAAAACCTGAATAAGAAGCTAGAAAAGCATAAATCCTTGACGTAAACCATTGCCTGATACAAATTTGTAAGATGGACAAAAAAAGTAAAAAATAACAAAGACCATGATCTGCTTGGAGAAGTCTATTTAATATCCATTAGTAAAAGAAAGAGCTCAGATTAAAAAATGAACCAACTAAACCCCACCCCTATCCCCCTCAAAAAAAAAAAAAATCAAAAGGAGAAGAGCAGCAATTACCGAGTTAAACTTGTCACAGAAAAAAAAAAGGAACAACGGGGGTGGGGTACCCTAATTATTAATTAGATAAAGAGATGCTTCTAGAAGCAATCAGCCGTCTGTCATCAAACTTACTGCATGTTCCTACAAGGATATATGGTACTGACTTTGAAACTGCCAGTAACCGGAGGTTCTGAATCAATAATATACAACTCGTAAAAGAAGAGAATTGACTTGTCTTCTACACGGTAAATGGTAACTGACCCTTTTGTTTAGGGTTAATTACACCGACTCCTGCTGAGGTAAGTTGAAAATACAGATGCCTCCCCTATCATTTTTGAAAGACAGTCCCCCCCTGTCAGAGTTGCCGAGCAAATAAGTTTGACTCTCTTGAGATATTACAAAGTTACCCACTTTTTATGTGTTCACTTAGACCTGGCAAAAAAAAAACCTGGACCCGCGGGTCGATCCGTACCCGGCCAAAAAACTCAGGTACGGGTACCTATTTTGAAGACCCGTGAAAAATAGACCAGTACCCGAACCGTCCCGTAATTTTTGGGTCGGTCCGAGTCGGATGCGGTTTACCCGGGCTACCCATTTTTTCCCAATAAAAAGTGCTCGGGTTTTCATTTCATTCTTCTCATCTTCTTATATCTGTGGCTGCCCTCCCTTCCTCTCTGTGTCTCTCGAACTCACCACACGCCGCCGCCGCTCTCGGCCACGCTGCCGCTCTCTGTCACTCACGACACCACTCTCTCACACACCAGTCAGATCTGTCGACGACCACTCTACTCGACGTGATCTCGACGGTGTCCCATCGTCCCTCTCACGCTCCGCTGCTAGATCTTAGTTGCAGGAAACTCCTAATATGGTGACGTTTCTCTCGCGGAAACTCGCTTTTGCGATCCCAAGTTAGGAGCTCCATGGGATCTCGTCCGAAGCTAAGATGGGAACTTGATCTCGCTAGTTGGATAGAGATGCATGGAACAAGTGATAGAATACATGAAAATTAAGCTCTTTTTAACTCAATTCCTTGTTTCTCTCTTCCTTCAAGTCCTTAAAGTCTCCTTGTCTGTTGTTGCTATCTATGTAAACTATGCTAAACAAATGATAATACTCTTTACGCATTTATTTATTCAAACCGCTCCCAACCTCAGATTCTTCTTGGTGCTTACGCTTCCCCGCCCCCTCCTCCCCCGCTCCCGCACCCACCCCCGCTTTGTGCAACTAAGTGCTAGATCCACCGCAACACCGCCTCCAATGTCTCCCATCAGCTCCGACGCTGGTCAACCTCGTCGACTCCAACTTATTCTCGTACGCCATGACTGAAGTGTCCATCTGCGATGATACCAACTATGACGCCTTCACCGTGCTGTTGGATCTGCCCAGCTGTAAAATTTGTTTACATAATAATTTATTTTTAGATCTACTTGAAAATTTTGTGTTAATTTTTTATATGTATTAATTATGTTACTATCGGAACTAATTTATAAGTGATTTTCTGATATTTTTGTTAAGATATTAATCTTATTGTGTTAGCCTGTTAGGAAACTTGAAAGTTGAGACAATTGTGTTGGAGTTGAGATAACTGTTGTGGTAAACAAAAAGAAGGAAAAAAGTATTCTGAAAAAAATTTGTTAATAAAAAAAGAATTATAAAGTTAATAATTTACTCGCGGGTAATACCCTACCCGCAAGGGTAGGGTACGGTTTCAGAAAAACCCTACCCAGAAAACCCGGGTAAATTATATCCGACCCGTATTTACCCGTACCCTACCGGGTTTTACCCGTACCGGACGGGTATACCCATTTGCCAGGTCTACGTTCACTATACACAAGATCACCATACACTATTTTGCAATACACTTTTTTTTAAGGAGTCAACTCAACTCAACTTAAAAATGAGCTAACTCAAGACCTATATACATCTTCAAAGAGCTGAGTCGAGTCAACTCTAATCTTCATCTTATCCGACCGATCACCACCCTAACATTTCTCTTCAAACCCACTACCCTGTCGACCACAGCTACCACCATCGCCCCACCATGGCTAGAGATCCACAACACCACCACCAAACCCATTTGCTGTCTAGACACGTAATGTTGACAACCACCACTGCCGCTGCAAATCACCATCAAACCCTACCCCTTTTCAATCGATAACCATCTCGATTGCATCATAACTCCAAATCTTAACATCCCAATTGACTAACTCCAACACTGTTGCCCTACTATGGCTAGCGATCCACAACACCACCACCAAACCCGTCTGCCTTAATCAGGAAGACCACCTTTGCCACCACAATTACCACAACCACCATCGCAACGCCACCACCAAACCCTTGCGATATTTCTACGGTATGTTAACAAAAACTATACCAAATTATTACAACAACCACAGCCGCCGCAACACCACCACAAGAAACGACGCCGGTTAGCCACTTTTCCCCTCTCTCTTTTGTTTGGATTAGATTATGAGATCTGATTCTTGTTGTATTGTGATGCTAGTATTCTCAATTTG
This sequence comes from Escallonia herrerae, assembly GCA_033070095.1. NCBI lineage: Eukaryota > Viridiplantae > Streptophyta > Magnoliopsida > Escalloniales > Escalloniaceae > Escallonia > Escallonia herrerae. Next base: position 23,169 of record JAVXUP010002871.1, read on the forward strand.
GGGGCTAAATATTTTAAATTAGGTTTTTTTGTGGCCAAGTTGGGTGCTCAATTGCTCATAATGAGGGTGGTGGTTGGATTGCAAAGAAAATTGTTTCATCGGTGATGGTCGTGGTGCATATGTGTAAAGAATTACACATATAGTAAGGGTATTATGAGCAATTTGGTTTTGAAGTTCTACTTGGGTACAAGGGCAAAATTGGTAGTAGCGGAGATAAATTCGATGAAATTAGCAAATTCAACCGTGTCAGACCTAGTCAACAACCCCAAGAGAGGTTTGTGAAACTGGCAATGAAACCAGAAGCGGGTAAAGTGCCACTCAAAAACGATAAGAGAGGCATCCGTATTTTCAACTTACCGTAAGGGAGGTCAATTTAATTATCCCTTTTCTCTACCAACTTACCCAAAGACAGGCAACTACACTCTTGTATGCTAGATGAATGTGCAACTACATGCATCACCGTTTTTGCAAGAAGGCTCTTTGACAGAGACGAGAAGATTATATATGATTAATAAAAAGGGAAAATATATCATTTATGCCAATAAACACGAACCCTATATAGACCAGAATATGAATATAAATGCTTAGTTCACTCATGCTATAAAACTTTACGACTCTCTCATCGAAGTGTTAGAGAACCATCACTCACTGTCGCTCTGAAAACTCCAGAAACTGATTGCAAAATTCCGGCGTCAAAACATTCACTAGAATTACCATAAACTAGACATTAGCTATCACAAAAATTCTAGCACAACCTTCAAAATACCATCCCAGAAACTTCGTTCCGATGAACGATGGGATCTTTCAGGCCACAAAAAGCAAAACAGGAAGACCCAAGCCAAGATTTCTGGGCCACAGTGGCCAAGTATACTGCATAATCTCTAGCAAGTGGGTAACAAAGGAGGGAAATCTACTGTTTCACCATCTCTCTTGCACATCATAATCAAAAACCAATTTACTGACAGCTTATATCTTTCACAAAAGAAATCACTAGTTAAGTTTCACGTGAGTAGCTTCCCTATCCATAAAGGAATAGCCAATTTTGGTACATCAGTATTCCAAATGGCCTTCCAAGGTAAAGAACAGCCTCTCTAAGGATAAAGATAAAAAGATTTAAAATTACAAGCCACTGTACATGCTCACCCACCTCACAGCGTCTTCATACCTATTCTGCCACGTGACAACTAAAGGACTTCAAACAAGGAGGAAGCCGAGTCCAAATCCATCTCCAGAAATTATAAAATGGGGGGTTTTAAACAAAAATCCTCAATAGCCGACATCATCGGGGCAATGGAAGCCTTCTTCACCACCTCTACTAAACAGAGGGGGAATGTCTACAAGAGTCATGTCGCCAGCACTAGTTACACACACACACACAACAGAGGAAAAACGAGCTATTTGATCGTATGAAGATGACTGAGATTGACAAGTACCCAAAAATGTGCTTATCATCTTTATGGCCAAAAAGTGGAAGCCGCCTTTTTATAAACGTAATGATGGAGGCAACCTCAACTCAAGGGCCGAAAATTCTTCATTTCGAGGACAACCAAAATGAAAGTAGGATAATGCCTCAACTCTGATGACTAGTGCCCATACCCCATCTCTTACAACATTGCACAGTACGAATTACAAATGTCATATTTACGCATAGCTAACGTGTATAAGATTTATCCTTTGTGACTACCGACTACATGGTCTAATAAATAATAAAAATCACCATCAACTTAATATAGGTAATACTTAAAGCTCACCTCTGCATGAAGTTTCTCCATTGGCATCCAATCTCCAGGACCACAAAGATCAGATAAAACAGTAGCCACAGATGAAACTACATCCTTCTCTTCTAATTGCAGGAGTTGAAGATTGTCGGATTCCCTGTCAACCCTTAATCTTCCCTCTGTCTTTTTATCTGCACGAGCATGACAATGGGGCATAAGTTAGATACATAATCAGCTACTAAAATGTAGGAAGGTGCTCATTATCACATTCTTTCTCCCTAGTGTTATATTGCAGAGGAGACAAGATGGGAAATGAAAAGAAGGAACAAAGCCCAGGGGTGTTGGGCTTCGGGCAGCCCTTTCGAGTAAGTGCTTGAGAAATATTCCCAGATTAGTAAGGAATGCCCCAACAAGTCTAGGAAAGCACCAAACAAATGAATAAGGTTATAGCCAGAAGACCTGTTTAGAGAATAGCTACAAAGTTGTTTACACTGTAACTATACACCTGGGAGAGGACTAGATAAAGCTAAGCTTGAGATCTGCAAACATTTATTCCTAGCTAATTGAGCCAAAACAAACATGACATGATCCCATCACTAATCCTCTATCCTGAATGAGTACGTGTGATAGAAGAAACTGAGTTTATAGAAGTTGAAGCACAGCTGATTGATGGAACAAGAATTCTTTATTCAAGGGCCAAAAGTTCATATGCAAAGCTACAGTTTCATCCTAGAAAGGTATATTGAGTATCATGCCAACTTCATAAAACCAGTCTTGTTGCACATTTTACGATCCTGCATCCTCTAAGACAAAAGCTCATTATAAAGTAGTCATATGTAGGGATGGCAATATGGGGATCCCCGCGCAGGCCCGCCCCTTCCAAGTCGCCCCATCCCCCTATTTGCCCCACTCTGTCTCACCCCATCTTCAGTCAAAGGTGGCCCGCCCCACCCATTGAGATGGTGATGACACTAAGTGTGTTCGTGCGCGAGCATTTGTGTGTGTTGGGTGGGGGGGGGGGGATCGACCCCCAGTCCCCAAAACAAAAAACTAAATCATCGCAAACAACAGTTGGGTGGTTCTGTCTAGATTGGTGGTAGGCTGCAGACCTTCCCTACATGAGGTCGCGGTTCGCTTAGGATCACCTCTTTTCTGGTTCCCAAGGGAACCAAAGAGGAGAGCAGGGACAGATACACCATTGTTTGAAAATCTGGTGGACAACGGGTCTTCAGGTATAGAGAATGAATACGCAGGAGTACCACGTTAAGGGTCGTCATATGCACTACATTCTGTCACAGACTCCAGTGTTTTACTAATCTAGACAAATATGCTGGGAACAACAGACTTCTGACAAGACAACAATCCACAATAATGACTTCCTTGTGCTTCCTCATTTCCTAAAATTTGGAATTTTACTATTCTCTTCAGCATTCACCCCCCACCCCCTCCTTCCATCCCCACCCCCACCCCAATGCACAAACCCAAAACTCCCCACACATGCAATTGCTCAAGTAAACCACAACTTAACTGAGAGGCAAAATGATGAGCTCTAGCAACATAAAGCAGAAGTGGATGAGTTCAACATTGCCAAATTCAATTGCTAGCCAAGGCCTATGAGGTCAATTGCTAGCCAAGGCCTATGAGGTCAATTGCTAAATTTATTTACTTCAGTTGAAAAACATGTACAAATGATGCAAAACAAGGTAAATCGTTCAACAGCCTAATAAAATCATGTAAAGTTTTGTTGAATCCCCAAAGTCCAAATTGTAGCTTCAAAAGGCACCTGACCAGACACATTAAATCTAAAGCATATTGTAGCCAAAAAAGTACTTGCTTACTCTAAAAGTTGCTTAGGGATTCAAAAACGACCTACGTCGGCCCAATGAAGTTAGATGTTCCTCAATCAGAAGCGAGAAACATCCAAGAGAGCTCCATTTCTGTTGATGCATAAATACAAGGTTCAGAGGCTCAAATTTGTAGTAGAGCAGCAAATGCTGACCATGAAATATGTCCCAAGCCCACATGTTGGCTACTAAGTGGTTTACTATACAGTCAAGAGTACATACAAAATTACGAATTCAACGTAAGAGAAGTTTAGTTCCTTTATGACAAACGCGCAAGTTTCTCCCCTAAACAGTACTGACATTTTCTAAAAACTAGATAATAGTTCTTAGCAATACCCAACATATGAGCAAGCTCAAGAAGCAAGTAAATTGCACAATCACTCAGGTCATGAACCTATGAGTCACTTAGACAAATCCCAAAAACTTCAACAGACTGATTCAGTACCAAACTTAAAACAACAAATCAATTCAACTCACTCTTTCAGTATCCAATAGAAAGACAATACGGGCATAGCTCAGGAGCAACGAGCTAAATTGTATATATACCCAAAAAGAAACAGAAATACCTGACCTTTAACAAGCAAATTCCAAGACCAGACAGAAGCTAGAAATTCAATTGCAACACAGTTCAACATTTTGGAACCAATATCAACACTAACATATATTATTGTTTCATAATTTATGTCCCCTGAAATAGATTGTGAACACGTGAACATTGATTTTACTCATTGCCGGTACTCTAGTTTGACTTCAATGATCCTACTATTCAAGTTCAATCTCGAATTGTAATTCGAATAAAGTCAATAGAGGACAGAATTTACGAAACGGATTGAAGCAAAGAGTTGCAGTGGTTACTCACCCAACTGCCCCGGCAACGCGGCCTTCCCGTACACGTCGTCCCTCCTCACCTTCTTGACCGCCCCGCCATCGTTCCCCTCATCATCCTCGTAGTACTCACCCCTCGCCTGGTGCAGACCTAGCCCTAGCTGATGCGATGCGGCGGCGGAGGAGGAGGGTGGGTAACTGTTGAGGAGGTGGCGTGGGCCGATTGGACCGCCGAGGATGCTGCGGACGGGAAGGAGGAAGTAGAACTCCTTGTCGCCGATCTGGAGGAGGTCCTGGGAGTCGAGCTTGACAGGGGGGTTGTTTGGGAGGTGGAGGACCCCTTCGACGAAGCAGCCGTTCTTGCCGAGGACCTCGAGGGCGAAGCGGCGGCGCTGGAAGTCGTAGAAGATGCGGGCGTGGTGGCGGGAGATGTTCATGCCGCCGCCCAGGGACGAGAGGTCCACGTCCACCGTCGACTTCTTGCTGTTGCGGCCTAGCACGATCGAGTAGGTCTGCATGTAGTACTCGAAGTCCTCCCCCTGCAGCTTCGCGAAGCCCGCCTCCACGTCGCCGCTGCTGCTTCCCATCGCGGTAGTAAGGACAGAATGAGGAGAAAAGTCTTTTGGAATTAGGAAGAAGAGTGGGCTTCACTCGCTAATCGCCATTGTTGAGTGATGGAACGAGGAAATTGTTTGGACGAAGCGGCGTGTGTGTTTGGATGCCTTGGGTTTACGATTCATTTGCTTGTCCCCATTTTGTTAGGGTTCATCGAACTTTGCGAGTGTCCCGATTGGGTCAGGCCCTCTTCCTAGAGGGTTTTGTTTTCCGTTTATTTATGGTCATAGACCATGTCGAACCAAGTCTCGTTGATGCAATGCGCCGAGACGGACTTGGTGACGGTGTCGTCGGCGTTGGTAAAGAGCGACAATTAACTCGTTGTGATCACTATAACGTGTGAATGGAGTTTAAACTTTTTGATGAATGTTGTTTGTTTGGGATCGAAAGTTCTTCAAATGTTAGTGTGCGAGCGAAAGGTCGTTACTTGTAGTCCTATCATCACTTGAGTGTGACTCGTCGAATCACATTAAAGTCATGACAATAGAAACCGCTCAATTTGATTTAGGAGTAGGTTGCATGTCGTAAGCGTCATCACTACATATTTGACTATTCTCGCATTATTTTAAAGACGCATTAATTACTTTTTGTTTACAATGTGTTCACTGTGTTTATCTTTATCAATAATGATCATCTTTTCGGTCCTAGAGCTACGGCAATGTTCTATTGGCCCTGAAATGTCCTATATTCCATCCACGGAGCCTTTGTTTACATGCGGTATTCGCTTAGAAAGGATGATTATGATACATCTTCTTATTCGACATTATTACAGTATTATTATATTATTATTATTATCATCATCATTATTACTACTACTATAACCCATTTTCGGGGTCGAGTCTGCCTACGTCCAAGCCTGCCCATTGTCTATAGTGTCCATTGCTAATAGCCCATTGCTCTGTCCATTGTAAGCTGTTGGGTTTGGGCCGTAACTAGCATTCAGTGGGCCGGACCCAGGCCCTACAAAGTACAAATACCTTCACTGCGAGAAGAAGAGGATACGCAGTGAGAAAGTCGGAGCAATACAGAGCGTCTGAAGGGCGAAACTAGGGCAACCGGAAGATGATCATTCCAGTCCGTTGCTTCACTTGTGGAAAGGTAATTATATCTTATCTCGAGACTTTTTTTCAACGCCCTAAATGTTTTTGAACCATAAGATGCCGCGTTTCGCTTAAGTTTGTACATGTTTTCTAGGGTTTATCGAAGACTGAAAATCTCTTGAAACTGTTGTCTTTAGGTCATTGGAAACAAATGGGATACGTATCTCGATCTTCTCCAATCGGATTATACCGAGGGGTGAGGATTCTGTAACTCCCTTTCTCCGATGTTGTTTTTGGGCGTATTATTATTTGCTACAGTACTCCCGCTGACTTTCTTGCGAAATCCTAGTGTAGCCTTTGGTACATGTAGTCATTGATTAACTAAGTCGCGTTTGGCAACAACGACTGAAGTTCCAAAACTCCCAGAGGAAGAAAATCCAATGAAACGCAGGGAGTACTGGTTATGGGTTCTAAAGTAGAACCAATTCGCCACAAGAAAATTCCAAGAACCTGTAACAGGTTATATGTTCCGATGGTTAAGTCCTTGCATATTGACCTTCTTGGGTTTCCAAAATGTGCATTCTTCTCGGACCTTTTTGGAGGGGTTTCGTGACATGCGGTGTCCTTTTTGAATTGTTTCTGAATTTGAGTTTCTTTGCCCCTGTTCCTTTTTTCTTCCACAAAGTTTAAATTCGGAGAATGATTGGACTGTATATTACATTCCAGGCATTTGATACCTTAGTCTTGCTAAAGTCCATGTTCCACTCTTAGTGCTGTGATTCAAGCGTGTTTTTTTTGTCGTTTTATAAATATCCAGTCGTGTAGCAACTTCTTTTGGACTTTTTATGGGTAGAACTGTTTTCTTGGTTCCAAGTTACAGAACCAGAGAGCGTAGGTTGAATGCTGATTATATAAGGTAAACAGTCACAGAAAGGGTTCACAGTTAAGTGGAATAGTAGATAGTACTTGGGAGTTCGGTGATCACAAAATGAAGTTGGCTTCTTTGTGTTGGGTTTAATTGGATAGGATTGGATCTCCTACGACAGGAGTTGGATAGAACATGAAGTTATACAGAATCTTCTGAAGTGTAGTTTTGCCAAACTGTATGGGAAGGACGCAGGTTAGAGACGTTAGTAATAATCTGTATATGCTTTTTGGATAGAATTTTAGTGCTGATACCAAGCTGGTGAGCTGATATATGGTGGCCGTGTCGCCAGTGGCAACAGTACGTTGATCTAACAATGAGTCACAGTAGCACTAGCATTGCTGTGTTGCATTGGTTGTGGCGAGGTGGTACGCTTGGTACCAGTGATTTTGGTTATGGCGTGGTGCTGAAAAAATGGTAGTTCTGGTAAGAAAAACTAAATAGCAGTCTCTATTTGGCGGCCAATCACCTGCATGACCTTTTGGGCTGTCCATTCATATTAAGAAAATAAACGAGGCCATACTTGATAAATGGAATGTGGTTACTCTAATTCACTTGCGAATTTGTGTTTTAGGATCCCCATCTAGCTTTGTTATGTTACTGACTTGCTGATCAAAACCCCTAGTTTAGTTTGGAGTTCCATTTTCTAAGTTTGTAGAAATAGAGTGGCGACCATTTGCAACAAAGCTTCTGCCAATGCCGCGTCTCGGTATCCGATCGCTTGAGTTGGACTTGTTTTTTCTTTGTAAAGGAATCCTAAAGTTTGTATTGTTATCTCGTTTGCTATTTTAGACCCGGCAAACTTGGTTAGGCATATCCCCCTCATCTTTTTCTTTTCAACTAACTGACAATCTTGTTAGATTTCTCTGCATTATGACATTAAAGATCCTTTCTGCTTAAGTAGGCTACTTCTGTTGCTTTTGGAACTTTGTTCTGGGGGCTTCATTGCTAACTAAATCTTTTATAATGCCATCTGTAAAAGGCTGCGGATGTAATTGAGGATATCTCTTTAGAAGGGTTATCGAACCTCTAGTGGTGAGAAATTCTTTTAAAACTTAGAGACTGCCATTTATCAGACGTGGATCACAAGTCCCTCCATGGTAGTTGAGAACTATCTTTTCTGAGGTATTAATTACATGTTTTCTCATTGAAATTCAGTCACTTTGTGGTAGGCTGGTAGGGCCTAATTAGTCAATAATCCATAATGTTTTGTTTGTTCTGATGTTACAGAAACGTCCTGTACGAACTAAGTCTACAAAATTGACCCCCCCCCCCCCCCTCCCTCATTTGAGCTTGATCTACCCCCAAATTTTTTTTTGTGTCCAACTTGCTATGATTGTACACTCCCCTCTTCAGTTTAGAGCAGAGGGAGAAGAACAGCAACCAAATTCAAGATGCTTGAAACTTTTTAAACGGGGATAAAGGATGAAGATATTTCAGAACGGGATTTGTAGATTGGTTCAGATGATCTTCTAAACTTCATTTCACCTTGTCATTCATCTTTTGCCAGTTTTGAATGTTCACTGTCGTATCATCATCAACTCTGAAGATTAAAATTTCCCATCATACAAATGTATGTTGTGAAACTTTTTTAAGCTAGTTATATGCACTTGATTTTTCTGATTGGGTTAGAAAAAGAAAAGGATGCTAAGGTTGTGACTCTGATTACTGTGTTCTGGTGCTGGTAGATTTAACCTTGTATTTTGTGGTGTGCAGAGATGCTCTTGATGCACTGCAGTTGGTTCGTTATTGCTGTAGAAGAATGCTGATGACTCATGTTGACCTGATTGAGAAGCTTTTGAACTACAACAGTACGTCTCTCTCTTTCTGCCTCTTTTTGTGTGTGTGTGTGTGTGTGTTTTGTGTTTGTGTTGTGTGCGCGGGCACCATGACAGAGTTGGCTGTTTGTTGCTTGAATTCAGCTTTGGAGAAATCTGAGGGCAGCTGAAGGGAGCCAGAAGAACCAAATATTATGTGAGGGTGGCTGTGTAACTGTATGTGGGCGATCTCTGCGAGGGTTCATGTTTACAATGGGATGAAGCAATGAAGGACAACTTAGAAATGTGTGTTCTGTGTAACACTTCAATGTGTGCCTGTGAATTCTGAATTCGCTTATGTATCCTATTAAGCGAAGGTGTTCAACCGTGGTGACGATACTCTAGCTGCCGCTGTCATCCATGCACTATTGGTTTCCAAATGTTTCGTGTTCTTTTGCGATGAACAACTTGGTTTACGTTACTATCTGCACAATTTATGATTAAGCATTACTTGGGAGTACCGTAAGTAATAGAAGTAAAAAATTGGTACATTGTTTCACTTTTATCATTAGCCTGCTAGACTATCCTAAGAAGTTTGAAACATCATCAGCAGAGATTAAGGTCAAGGAGGGAAGGCTAGAGCCTGTTAGGTGCTTTGGTTGATGCTATCCCAATCGGCTAGGTTATGTTATTTCGTCAGCACATGTGAAAAGTATTCTCCTGTTATAGCAATGGTTGAAGAAGTTGGTAAATATAAACGGAACTGTGCTGTTAGTACCCATCAGCATATTTCAATTCTGTGAAAGGGTCCTAGTACATGTGACATGTTTGGAAGGTCATGCATTGTGTACCCAGGTTAATGAGGTCATCATTGTTAATACCCAGCTGGCAATTAAGGAACCTGGCCGTGCAACTCTTCCAAACATAAATTTCTCCCTCTTATTCTTTGCAAAATAACTTTTGAGAGGCTCCGGCGTGAAAGCATTTTGTATTTTCGTTTTAAAGTACTTTTGAGATTTTAAAAAAATAACGTTAATGTAACTTTTGAATGTCATAATATGATCTCGTCTTCATAACATTCTGCTGGGCATCGAATGATCGGGGCCTCAGTGGCCTTATAAAGAAAATAAGCAGCTAGTGTGAACATTTTGTTTACTAACTTAAAATGAAATCAATGGAGAATGCTCTTCAATTATAGAGTTGGATTGCGTGAGTCGATGACAACAGTAATGGAGGCCTGAGGCCAGTTTCATAAAAGAGTCTTCTGTGACCCTTCACATGTTCTCTCCACTCTCCAATAATAGGTATACCGGGAAAATGGCAGCAACATATACTAATATCACTTGTTTGGCTCTCGTGTTCTGTCATATGAATTTGAGCTGTCATATAGCGACCATACTGCATCATATACTTCCATTGCAGTTTAAGCCATAGTTGGGTAGTGGCCAGCATTACCATGGCTGCACGTATCATTAAAGAAACCATGCATAGAGCAGAGAATTCCAAAGTAATGTACTAACGCTTTCCTTTTCTTTTCTTTCTTTCCATTTTTTTTTTGCATCAAAGTCCATATTTGAGAAAAGTTTAAGAAATGCGACACAAAATTTATTGGGAAATAATCCTTAAAAAGTTATTAGTTTAACACAATTTAAATCTACTTAATATCAGAATCAATCATCAATCGTGCATATGTGTTGAAAAAATGTCATACGTCATGACTCTTAAACAATCGTTTACAAGATGCAGGTTAGGTAATTACGCTTTACCATAAAAGTTTGGACACCTTCGTTACAACGCAAAAGAAAAAGATTTACAAAATTCAGTTGCATTTATACGCGATTCATTTAACAAGGTTCTACTAAACTTTTGGTCAATCTATTAGCAGCTCATGAGATCTAAATTTTCGTAACCCCAACTAAAACCTACGAATTAAGATGGCATTTACCGTGCGCGCAATCCGTTCTGCGACGGCTTATATAAAAAGTGAGAGTTGATTCGAAGACCCTCCATCAGCGTCACTGGATAATGACCAACTGGCCTTGTGCAGTTTCACTCTCCCATGTCATTATCTGGTTTTCACTCTTCACTCTTCCCTAGTGTCAATTGTAAGCAAAATCCCAGCTTTTACGCGCTTCGCGACGGCTTAGGACGATACAGCAAAATCCCCAGCTAGAAAGAGAAGAAATCGTACAAAAATGTATCAGCATTCCCTGCTTTTCTGGATCTGAAATTGCAGAGCTCACAACAGTTGACGAAATGGGGGTGTTGGGCGAGTCGTGGTGCTTTTGTAACGGCGGTGGCAAGTCTGAGAGGATGAAGGCCGCCATTTTTTCCGGCAAAGGTACGGCTATGGCCAGGATCTCCGCCGTCGGGGGAATGTTGGCTACTGGTTTCTTGATCCACCGGAATCTCCTGCTGACCACTCACGTCAACCTCCCGTCGGTGGCTGCGGCCGAGGCCGCCGAGATCCGGCTGCAAAACGGCGTCGCTGCTTGCCTTTTCCCTCACAGGTTAGGTTTCTGGAATCCCCACAAATTATGTGTGATTTATCTGTATGCATTTTTGAGATCCCCTTAATTGGTAATGCCAGCACGCCCCGCGCGCGTTTATGCTTCTTAGACCCTTTGCATTTTGATTAGCTAAATTGGAAATACAGATTTTGTCTTTGGATTGTTTTGATAATTCTTGGTTACTATTGCTCATTTCTGTTTATTAATTTACTAACTAATTTATTGTTGAAGTACGTGGTAGTGTAGATTATTCTAACTTTCTATACATGAAAAGGAAGATGATGATGATGTGTGTGTGTGTGTGTGTAACCAAATTAGCCCGATTGAAGATAAGGATCTTCTCTTGAACTGTATTTATCATTCTATGTCCAGCACTCCGTAGTGAAGCTTTGACCAATCTAATGGCTTTTTACCTGTATACTAACTTATTCGTCTACTGAAATCACATGGGTGTGGATTAACATGTTGTAACATAATTTGGCTAAGACGTCCACTATTTTAGGTAAGTGTAACGATGACTTGGGCTCTGTCCACATTAGGAGTGTGTAGGAAGGGTTCAAGTCTATGTCTTTGAGGTTTTGTCAACCTGATTGTTGTGTAAAGTCTCTCTTGTATCTAATCTTGTGGAACTTGTGACATGATGTTTTAAATAAATTTGGTATATTTAGTCACAGTCTTACCTACGTCATGTAGATATGTTTGCTATGGTGTCTCGAAATTAGTTGATTTGCAGTTTGTTGTAGTCATTATGAGTACAAGAGTAAGGTAACCTGTGGCAGCAAGGAAAGGCCGCAACATGGTTAGAAGACAAGGTATGCAGAGAAAAGAAGGGATGTGTTGTCAGCTCAACCATCAAAATAAAGTTATAGCAAGTTAACAACCTAAGATGGGAGCACTTGCCGATAATAAGAGATGAGGTTCCTAAAAACGGAGAAATGCATAGCTAAAATACAACAACTTGCGGACGCGCCCAACGTCAACAACGTTGGCTCCTTTCTTAAGGTGATGGGGCAATTTATGAAGGTTCTTTTGTTTTTTCTGAACTAAAGAGGACAATACTTCTAACCATCATCAGTTTACCCGACTTTCAAAAGTAGAACATAAATTTGATAGGAAGGATAAATATATTAAAGTAGTCTCTTGGAACTCTGTGTGATATTTAAGCCTAGAAAAATTGATATGTCAATATGTCCTGTATAAGGGTCAACACTTTGGAGATAGGTGTCAACTTTTTAATTTTCAGTCATTATTTTTATCTGCCGTGACAGGAACATCCCAGGTCTTTCCCTGATCACTATGAAGTTAAGATCATAACGTTGTTATTTATAACTCACGCAAATTCAAGAAGTGTTGGAGATGATAAGAGTTTTATGGCTCGACATGGTTGTGACTCTCCTGAAAATTTCCTCGTTCTTTACTTGTACACGTTGAAAACTTTTTGAGATGTGAAGAGCAGTGAATAATTACTTTATTTTGATGCTATGACAGTTCAATTCCTAACAAAGCCTTCACCCAATTTTGTTTATCTTATTTAAGGAGAGTGGGAGTAAATGTTTGGGAGAGGCATACAACCTTATTGATCCTTTTGACTCTAAATCGATGTTGTGGAGGCCGACATTTTTGTCATTGACCTCGTTAATCAAGAAGCCTGGTTGACCTCAAAGTCAACTCCATAAAAATAAATTGCATAGATGAATCGGTTATTTCATCTTCCTGTTGTTTTAATAAGTTGCATACAAGCTTTTTCTTGGAGGGGCTAATTTCTACAGTATATGTACATTATATCTGGTAGAACTGCCAGACAGTGTAGTAACAGAATCAGAATAGCTAGATAAACAAGTCATGCTCTCATGTTCTCGTGATATGTGGCCATTTATGCATAATGCATCCTGTGAACTGTAATGTGGCATTCGATTAAATTTATGGCCGTTGATCCATCCGAAAACGATCAAATGTGACCAGTAAGTTTGCTTTTCTCACCATTCTTGCATACTCTGCATCTTAAGCTGCACTATCTTTTTTTGGAACTCTAGCTGGAAGTTTAATTCTTAATTACTCATTACCCTATTAGCATTTGTGTGATCTTTCTTCTTCATGTTTCTTTAAACTTTAAGGTAGTAATGTTATCAGGTATATGCTAACAAAAGTATAATAGCATGCCCATAGTCATGCCTTACGGGCTTGAACATGACCATTCCCTCTATTCACTGATTATCCGGGGAAAAGGAGCGGATTGTAGTGGTTAATTTTTGTTTTACTCTACACAACGTCAATATCTCAACATTTTAAGTATGCCATCGAAAGAGAGAATGATGTGTATTGCTGTGATGCATTTATTGTTGGAATGTCTGAAATTATGTCACTGTGATTCCATTACCATGCCCATAATACAACTTTTCCCAACATTCACCAGACTAATGCTAGCGGCAGTCAATAGCTACACAGCCTCTTTACTACTATCAGCTAGTCATTCTTTTGATGACCGTTTTGGCTAATATTCTCTTGTGTGTCATGTCCAATAGGTTTACTATTTTATTTTAAAGGCCACAAATGCTGTTTGGAAATTGCTTGGACTAGTTTCAGCCAGATTGGAGTCTACTTCTCTGGAAATATTAGAACTGAGTTAATATATCTCAGCAAGAAGTTCCACATTTGTGGCAACAACATTGGATGTGTCTTGGGAGAATGATTTAGAAATTAACAAGTTGGACGTTTCTAATCAAATATACCTGTCATTTAGTGAAGCTATGATCAATACCAAACAAGAGAATCGACTGATGGGTACTTGTATAGTCTTAGGGCTCTTCATATGCATTCTTGAAATTTGGTGTAATCGTTTCCCTAAATTTATCCATTTCAATGTTGCATTCTTGGGTCTTTCACAAAGGAGTTGCATGTTTTAATTATCAATAAAGAAAGGGAAAAGGAAAAGATCATATTGAAGGGGTAGCTCGTGTTTGCTAGCTCAAAACTGTTTGTTACTGGATCCCGTCATAGCGGTAGGTGGACTGACAGATGGATGTATGCAACCTTGCCCGCACTTTGTGGAGAGCTAGATGCTGCATTTTAACCCTGTAAAATTGCGTAGTTCACCCGACTAAGTGCTTCCACGTGTTAATTTTCCTTCTGGATTGCATTTAAATCCTCTTCTTCACTAAGCATACTGGACTGGGTCAATGAAAATGATGTCTCATGTATATAGCACTGGCATGGACTTGGGTCTTTCTCTTGTTGAATAAGCACCTACTTTCAGTTAGTCCGGTGTAGAGATCCCTCTGTATTTATAACGCTGCATTACCCCTTCAATCAGATTAAAATAAATACGATAAGATAAGCAACAAAATTCTTCTACTTAATGTTTCGTTTTGCATAGCGAACCAAAGGACCCCCCCAACAAAAAGAAAAAAATCATCAAACCGTGCCTGTAGGACAGTTTTTAGTCCAGTAGTTGGTATTTTACTGTAGCATGGTGCATATCGCTGCTTCCCTAAACATTCATTTTACGTTTGTTATGATTACAAACTTTTAGGGGTACATGATCAGAGTTAAAGTTTGATATATTAAGGAGTAGAAACTGGATTGCAACTTGATTTTATCAAGAACTTGGGATAGATTCAACAACTGAGATAGATGCGTTGTTAGGTGCTCCATTTTATTTTCCCATTAAGGCCGAACCTAAACCTGTGCTCTAGAGATAGCTGTCCATAAACCCGTAACTGCATCTGTGTAACAACTATGATGATTGCTTTCCAACGTACAGACTACTTGCATCTTTTTACGCTTCTTAATAGACCTTGGACTGATAATTAAATGACCCTCATGCTTGTCACTGGTACAGAATTTATTTTCCTGCCCAAGGAGCTATAGCGTGTTTGATCATGTTCACCTTGTTAGGCATTCTTATTCCTTGTTTACGTCTTACAGGTTCTTCATCACTAGCTCTGTTCTTGATCTGACGATAGTGGGTCTAGATGCCGCTGATGGAGACTCAAATGTGCAGGTGCATCAGCCCCACTACTTGAAAACCTGCTCTAAGCCAAATCTGGATCTGGGTAGTGTAGTGTACCTTTTAGGACACGCAGAGACGGATGAGTTGACAGCAGGTGAAGGTAAGGTGGTGATAGCCACAGACAATCTAATAAAGCTATCAGCTGATGGAGTCGCTTGGAGCCCTGGATCTGCTGGTTTTGATGTGCACGGTAATCTTGCTTTCATGGTCTGTGATCCTATGAAGTTAGCCACCTCACCATACACAAAATCTTGTTCAACATCATCATCCTCATCATCATCATGGAAGAAGGATTTCCCTATGCAATTTGGTATCCCAATTCCTATCATCTGTGACTGGTTAAATCAGCATTGGGAGGGCAACCTCGATGAACTCAACAAACCTAAACTACCGCTCATGCGCTTGATGTCTGCGGGTCCAAAAAGTGAGCATTCTTGTGCTTCCTTCACTATGCGGCGGGTTTTCAAGTCGACCGAAGCAGAAAATGATGGTACTCCATCATCGTCAAACACAATCTCTAAACCCAGAGATCAGCCAGGAGCAAGCTGTTCTGCTGCGGCTAACACTTTTGAAGATGAAGCCCTTATTACTGATCCACGTGCCACTACTCGTGTACAGGGAATTCCTACACCAGAAATTTACGAGTCACCCAAATTAATTTCAATAGGTACTCGAAAGAAGGAAAGTACCCAAATCCAGCTTTTGGATATCAATTTTCCACCGAGGATTGCTAGAGCTACGGACTTGCCGCAGCCTGCCAGAAAGCTGGCCTCCAACTGTGACAAGAATTTTGTAAAAGAACTTCCTTTGCATCACCGAATGAGAGAAGAAGAACGACTTAGTGACAGGATACAGGCTGTCCCTATGGCTGATGCTGATGTTTCCTCAACTGGTTCCTTTAATGGTGCCAAGAGTGAGGTCCAATCTACTTCGTCTCCGGTTGGCATTTCGGAAGTGCAGAATGGGTGTAGTAGTGAGGGTGAGACTACGATGTACTCTGCAGAAACTGCAGAGAGCCGTAATTATCCTAGCCCACGCGAGGGGAAGTTCCAGCAAGTAGGGAGGAGCCAGAGCTGTGTGAACTACAACAGATGGGGTGCTGTCCAGAGGAATCCGGTTCGCAGGGCAATGCTGGAAAAGCAGAGAAGCTTTATGCAAGGCAGAAAGGTGTATTCGCAGGGCGCAACTTCTCAACGGAGCAACGACTACTTCAGCCCAACTGTTTCCTCAATCATGAAGAAACGCAACAACTTGGAGCAGCCGAACAGGCCGCCTCCTCGGCCAAGTGCAGTTCATTCATCTCCCAAATGGATGTTTTAAGTAGCGTGAACTCGAAGAGTGATCATCCTATACTGCCTCTCCTTTTTTTGTGGGCCGCATGTCCTATTAGTTTGCCTATACTGTAACTAATTTATTGGAACTACATCTGCAAAACAACTCAAAGATTACCCCGAGAATTCAGTTATCTGCCTTGTGTGTATAGTGCCACTTTACTTTGAATCAAAGCACAAGTGCAAAATGAAAATGATACTAAAGAGCTACACCAGAGAAGCTCTTGGGTGGGTTTCCCAATTTTGGTACTAGAATTTAGTCTTAAATGATGTGCCATTGCAAGAAACCATTATTTGACATGGTTGATGAAAAACAAGCCAGTGATCATGACATTACGAAGCATGCCATTTAAGAGGTGTGTGCCACAGTGCAAAGAAATTGATCTCATCATGATGTGAAAAGCAACATGAATGAATAATTTCTAAGGGAAGTGTAAGGGCTTCTTGACTACAGTGTGGTGTGGGCACCCGCTTCATTATGATTGCGATACATATATAGCTTGTTTGCGAGTTGTGACGCGCTGTAAAATCTATAATCTCAATGCGACTTCCATATGTAAGACAAGATTTGAAGAACAAAGGTTCATTCTTTCTTTTCTTTTCTTTTCTGAGATATTTGAGCTTTACTTTTAACATTTGAATTCAATATATGTCGTGAATATTCTCATGAACAGAGAAGAACGAACAATTTAGGCTCTATTTGGTAACACTTTCTGTTTCAGTTTTTTTTTTTTTTGAAAAAAACTGAAAAGAGTTGTGGTTTTTTTTTTCACCAGTTTAAAAAACCGGTGGATGTTTGACAGAATTTATTTTTTCAAAAAACAGAAAAAAGCAAGCGTTTGACATCACAGCTCTTTAGGTTTTTTTTTTTAAATATACAATTACACCCTGCCGGCAATACCCGTCGGCATCACCCATCAGCAACACCGCCGGCAACTCAGTTGGCAACACCCACCACGCACAAACGACCACCCAAGACCACCCACAGACACTAATCACATCCAAAATATCCAAGGGTTTTTGCCGGCAACAGCTTCGGAGACACCCACTTGTCCGCCACCTAGAGCATCACCGCATCAATCAAATCTGTCCATCAAGCCAACCCACTACCGCCGGCCACGAAGGCAACCATTTGCCGATGTAAATCCAGCACAACCACAAAATTCTACGACAACCCACAACAACATACCGACACAACGACGACCACCGACCGCCACCAAGCCCAACTGTACGAGACACATCTCCAATGGCAGATCGGCAGAGCCCCCCAGTTTCGAAAGGTATTGATTCCCAGGAATTGGGCGCAACCATCTCCAATGGTTGTGTTCATCTTGGACCAAAGAGTGGCCGGTGGAGGCGACGAGTTGTGGAGTCAGGCGACCGGCTGTGGAGTCAGTGGTGATGAAAGAGGTGAAGAAAGGTTTTATACCCGGAGCAAAAAAATGCGTCTGACGTTGCTAGTGAGGCTCGAAGCCTTAACCTCATTTAACCAACCTTAGCCCCGCGTGAAAAAGAGCAAAAAAAAAGAGCTCCGAGCTCTTTTCGAAAATGAGCAATTTGGGCCCTTTTTGAAAACAGAATCCAATCAAACACCCTAACTTTTATGGGCTTTTGCAAAATTTTAAAAGTGGGCCAAAAAAGAGCCCAAAAAAAGTGTCAAACAAGCCCCTTAGTTTTAAAAATAAGAAAGTTGCTTGATGACCCAAAAAAAGGAAGTAGCTCTGATTACTTCTGTTGGTAACAAAGGACATATTTGGTCAACAAGGATGTGTGTTCGTAGAAACAATGTTGCTGAAAGCGAATATTGTCTTCGGTTAGCAGATCTTCAACGAGAATATCCCCATGACTACGATGCATTTTATGCACAAAAGTGTTGCATCTTGCTAGCGTTATCTATTGGTCGATGCTACCACTGCCATCGTCCAATCTTGCACGTACACTTCATGACAAGGAATTTGAACGTAATTGGTCAGTATATCGTACGTATATTCTTGCAACGTTTGCAATTTATCCCAGAATTTTTAGAGGAGGTCTTAATTCATGTCTCGCCATTCATTTTGCACTTCTTCATGACTTCAAAAGAATGCATTGACAACTTTTTAGTAGCAAGAAAATCTGATGTAGACGACTATGAATTGTGTCTGCTAAAAAGTAGAAAAAATTGAATGATGCGAGACCAATTATCCCAACCATCTAGACCGTTGGATGATACTATAAAATAACTCTCTCTCTCTCTCTCTCCCTCCCTTTGACCTCTCCTCCTATCGTATCAATCCTCTTGATTTACAGTTCTACATGGTCATGATTAATAGTGCAGGACCATGCAATATTTACTCTTAAAAAGTCTTGCCTTTACCTGTCAATAATTTGAACTTGAACTTTTTCAAAACTATGTGATAGTCATAATTTATTCCGCCACAGTTAATAACTTACTTGTAAAGTGTAAGAAATGTCAAGACTCAAAATAAGCTTTTACCATTTTCACCAAAACATTTCAACTACTTTTTTTTATATTGGGTTAAATTTGGGTGAGAAAAATGAAAACACCCGAAACAAAAACAGAAAATGGTAAATTTTTTATTATCATTGCAAAAAACTATTAAACGAACATGGTAAACATACGGGCCAGACCCGTACGTTTACCATATTCGTTTTCTGCTTTTATTTTGTATTTTCAATTTCATGATTTTCATATTCAGTTAGAAAGTATGATCCTGTACTTTTATCTTTTTCACAAAAAATAATTTAGCTACTTTTTCTTACATTGAGTTAAGTTTAGATGAAAAAACTGAAAATATTTCAGAGGTGTTTTCAATTTTTTGTCACTATTTGAGTAATTTTACTCAAAACGAAAACAAAAAATAGTAAAAGTACATATAAAAAAAAGAATCTTTTTATCATGATTGCAAAAAACTGAAAAACGAATATGATAAACGATCGCATAGAGTCGACGAATGTGGTAGGTTCATTAACAATTAACAGATTCAAAATGAAAAAAAAGAAAGCATTTACTCCTCTGTTATATCTTGCATCTATTGTATTTTTGCCCTGGTGGATTTCTCTCTCATTTCAAAAAAGTCTGAAATCTTGGATTACTAATTGGTGGAATACTGGCCAATTTGAAACTTTTTTGAATGATATTCAAGAAAAGGGTATGCTAGAAAAATTTATAGAATTAGAGGAACTCCTCTTCTTGGATGAAATGATCAAGGAATACTCGGAGACATGTCTACAAAACCTTCGTATAGTAATCCACAAAGAAACGATCCAATTAATCAAGATACAGAATGAGGATCATATCCATACGATTTTGCACTTCTCAACAAATATAATCTGTTTCATTTCAAAACCATTTGTGAGCAAAACAACAGTGCAACAAAATAAGAAAACTAAGACCATAAACGCTAATGCATAAGTAAATTAGTGGGAACTTAGAATAACCTTTGAAAATGTTATCCTTCAATGCGGGTTCTGGATGTTATATTAATTCTGCGCCTGTTCACTCTAAAATTGTAATATGCACTCATTTTTGTTTGCTCTTAAGCTCTCTCAGCTCTATCGACTTTTCTCGCGCTTGACAAACCGGTCACGCTTCCGGATTTGCTATGAAAACTATTACCTTTGAAACTCTGAGTCTTTCAATGCTTGTTCTCGCCGTTATGTTAGCTTATCCGCTTTAACTTGTAGTATGCACTCGTATTTGTTTGCTCTCAAAGTTCTTGCAGCTCTTTCGGTCCTTCTCGCGCTCCACAGAAGGGTGACGTTTCAGAATCTGCTATGAGTGGCATTTTTGGTGCTTCACATTAACACGCAGGCACCGAAAAGTCGCAACTTTCCCCCTCGGTTCTATCGAAAAACCACTCAAATAGAAACACACACAAACACGGACACTGTGACTTACAAACACAGAGAAGAAGCTCTCAGACTCTCTCTCTCTCTCTCTCTCTCTCTCTCTCGTCTTTCTAGAGAGAGAAAGCAGAAGAAACATGTTACTCAGATTGCCATCAGCAACCACATGCAGTTACAATGTACCTCCGGTTGACCAAATCCAGCCCCCGAGTCAGTCCCGCTTCCTCCATCCCCTCCTCAACGCGCGCCGCCGCAACGCCGCCGTGTGCTGCGGCGCCTCTTCTCAGACATCGGATCCGGTGCTGGCCGCACCCGAGGTCCGGCCCGAGAAAATCCTGGCGGATAAGCTCCGGCTGGGCAGCTTGACGGAGGACGGGCTGTCGTACAAGGAAAAGTTTATTGTCAGGTGTTACGAAGTCGGTATTAACAAAACTGCCACTGTTGAGACCATGGCCAATCTCTTGCAGGTGAATTACACGCAGAGTGCGTGAATTTGCGTTTTTATGTCGTTGCAAGCTTTGTGGTATTTCAGTATCGGATTTGTTACTGCATGTCCTTTTTTTCATGCAAGAAAGTAGTATTTGATGTGAATTCAATCTTGTTTCGAAGTTTCTTTTTGTCTTTCTTGAATTTTGCCTGTGTCGGAAAGAAAAGATGCAATCTTGATTTAACTTGCAAATTTCTGGACTGTGGTGTGTATGTTTGCCTTTCAGTTTTCACAAGGCTAAGAAAGGAGTTTTTGGCATGTTTAATTGAATTTAAAAATCATGGAATAATTTCAATAAAGCTACCAAATTAAAGAATTTGGATTTTGATATAGTGCATTGGCACGGATTATGGATGGTTTTCTTTGGATCCTTCGTGTCGTTATGGAGGTTGGTACTCTGAGTAACTTTCTTGAAGATTTATGAATGTAATGTAGGAGGTTGGATGCAACCATGCTCAGAGTGTAGGATTTTCAACTGATGGATTTGCGACTACGCTTACCATGAGGAAATTGCACCTTATATGGGTGACTGCACGCATGCACATTGAGATATACAAATACCCAGCTTGGTAAATTTGTACATCCATATCGTGACGCTGGCTTACTTTGGTCCTGGGGTTCTCATTTCAATGTTTCTTTCATCTTTTAATGTATGCGACAGGAGTGACGTGGTTGAGATAGAGACATGGTGCCAAAGTGAAGGAAGGATCGGAACTAGACGTGATTGGATTCTCAAAGACTGTGCTAGGGGAGAAGTCATTGGAAGGGCTACTAGGTGAACTTGATTTATCACTTGGTTTGTGTTCGTTGAAGTTTGAAACATAACGATAGATCAGAGAAATCTAGACAGATATTAAAGGAGAAAAAAAATGTAATTTTAAATGCACAAACATTGAGCCCTTTCCTGTCCGAGCTTGAGTATAGAGTGTGCAATCTTAAGGATCCGTGAGAGAATCTTTTGTTGACATAATGTACAAATGTTTCTTTTCTTAGTTCAATCTAAACATTGTTAAGTAGCTGAAAGTTTCAGCAATCCCACATATCAGGGATAGCTCAAGATACGGACCTTGATTCAATGGTTGTTACTATCATTATCACATACTCTCCATCACCATAATCAGTGCACTTGAGCCAGTTAGCAGTAATTTAGCATATGAGCACTTTTGCCAGGGGACCTTGTTCCCTGGTCCCATAATAAGTGATGCTAGTTGTGATATAGGTTTGAATGCGCATTAATTACTTGCCTCACATTGCTTGACTTCAGGGGCCACAATATCCATTTCTGGTGGGAGAGACTTGGCAAGAAAATGCCGTCTGTCATTATCATTAAATGTTCTTTTTCCTCTTTTAATTTTTTTGGGTGGTGTTGGGGCGTGTGGGAAGGAGAGAGAGGGGGGGGGGGGGGGGGTAGGAAGCGCTGATAGAGCAGATCTGATTATTAGGCATGGGAATTTGGGGGATACATTTTAATAAGGAAGTGATAATCTTGGCAAAGAATTGGAAAGCATCTACGATGAATTGCCTTGATCATGAGAATGTGACCTCCTAGAATGAATATGTAGTTGAGATATATTTACCTTCAAGTTGAAAATTAGCAGTACTAGGGTTGCTTGGCTAGTTGGTATGACCTGAGGACTGCTGTTGTTTCTTTGTTTTTGTGTTTGTTAGGCATGATATCACTAATAATCGAAACAAAACAAACTAAAAGGATATACCTGAATGGGTACCCCTGGAAAAAGACGAGACAACGCAACCAAGCCGATAGTCCCAGCAATGGCCAACATGGCCTTGGAGAAAAGCATGTAAACATAGATATCACCACCGTCGGGAACCCTGATCAAATGGTGACGAGGTGGAAGTGATGCACTGAGGCATAAGATCCAGGGGGCCACATCAGGAAGGCAGTTTACAAGACTGCCGTGGTTCTCGGAGCTGACGAAGGGGGAGAGGGGTGTGGGGGGCTCCTGGATCGGAGAGATCTGAAGCTCAAAGGGAATGTGCACCATGTCACATCATCAGATCCGGCATCTCCAAGCCACAACCCGCCATCTCGAACCCGCGTCGTCGATCTTGGACCAAACCAACTGGTAAAGAGGCTCGGAGACCAGGACCACAACGGATCTGCGGAGATCTCAGAGTTTTGCATGGGGAGGAGTAAGAATGTGGCCGAAGGATTTCCGCTTTATGTGGGCGGAGTAGATCGGAAAGGGGAGGAGGGTGATGGCAGATGGCAGTTGTTGTCAGCCAATGTGGGCTGCCGAGGAGGAAGGGGAGGGGAAGGAAGAGGAGGAGGATTCATATTAGGGCCTCCCTTTCTATCCTAACTTCCATGGGGACTGAAGGAGAAAGGGGTGGCAGACTTGCTAGAGACAGGAGAGAGGCCAGAGAGTTTGGGTATCGAAAAATGTTTAATCACTGAGCACTGGTGTTGACAAGTTAAGGAACTTTTAGTAAATCCAAGCAGTCAACTTACTACTTATCCAGACCATCAATGGCTTCTGGTTGGACTTTGCATAACTGTGCCTCATATGATATACAACTACCGAACTGAATGTTGGCTGAAGCTTTTTTCATCTGCTTCATATTGATTGCATTAGTGCGATTTTTAAGCAAAGTCTTTATTTCTGACCATCTTACCATATATTTGTGTTAATTGCAGCAAGTGGGTGATGATGAACCAAGACACTAGGCGACTCCAGAAAGTCACTGATGATGTACGAGATGAATATTTGGTTTTCTGCCCAAAAACACCTAGGTCAGCCTTCTTCTAATTTGATGCTTAAATTCTCACATCCCACGATTTCCAGTCAATAGCATACTTAGGTGAATTATCATGCACTAGCAGCATGAAGTTTGCATGGTCGGTATCTGCATGATGATGAAAATTCTAACTTCCACAGGTCACTCAATGTTCAAGCCCTTATGCCCTCACTTGTGAGATGATGATATATGAAATTGACTACTTCATAAAGTAGAATGAATATGTCATAGAAAGCTTGGCAGGTCTTTCGTGAAGCTCTAGAACAAACTAAACTTTATTTGACAACAGTAGACGATGATTCACGTATCATCCATTTGAACCAAAGAAAATCAGCTACGTGTTAGCTGCTGTGACTTGTATTCAAGAGATCGTTATTCGGGAGTGTACCATGATGAGTGCTAAATACATTGAAGCTCAATAGGTTTGCCGGAACCTACTGACATACGGTCCTAGTGTAGTTATCTGTACATCATTAGCTTGTCCTTCCCAAAGCATTGGCTTCTATTAGAGAGAGAATCATTATGTCGTCTGTTGGGCAACTTAGAATTACCATCTTCGTAAAACTAGTGCAAGATAATGCTAATGGTAAAGGGATATGCAGTTATAAGTCAAGATAGAATAAACGGTGAAAATATTTTTGAGGCGGTTGAAAAAGCACCATTACCTGAAAAGCTCTGGCAGACTGGTGTAGCTAATTTGGGTTCATGTAGCAGAGAACCAAAGTGCTGAGGTTCAGATAATTACATCAATAGGTAATAGTACGGGAAGAGGAAGATTGAAATTGGTATTAATACAGAGTGTAAAGATATCAGTCTGGTAGTTTGACAAAAAGTTATGATCCTACTCAGATCAAATGGCAAAAGTTATGTAGCTGACAGCAAGTGTTGAGGACAAGGGTCAGTATTTCATATATTTAGTAAATTCAGCGCTGAAATTTTTGTTGTGGCATTCAGATTATCGTTTCCTGAAGCAAACAATAGCAGCCTAAGGAAAATATCAAAACTGGAAGACCCTGCTCATTATTCCAGGCTAGGACTTGTGGTAAGATCATTTTACTTGCATACATACTGTCCAAGTCTTTTTCTCTAGTACTCAGCATGCTTCGGAAAAATTGCAGCCAAGAAGAGCTGATCTGGACATGAATCAGCATGTAAACAATGTTGCCTATATTGGATGGGTTTTGGAGGTTAGTAAAGATGCCGCTTTCCATTCATCTATTTACCTTGCCCTTGCTTAAGTAGCACTGCATCATTTTTTTGGTATTTGATGTTTATATCTGTGCTTATTGAGAGGTAACATCTTCCAGGGACCCATCATTGTTTATGTTCTCTTACTCCAATTTATGAGCGGTAGCTTTGTAGATAATCTGGCTTTGGGCCTATATAAACCATATCTTCACTGGGAGGAGCTGGTTAAAGTTTAAACTTCCTCATTCATGAGGATCTTGCAGTTTGAGGTTTTGTTGAGCATGTTATCTTCTGTGTTAGGTGCATGTGCTTTGGAGGAACGATAATCTTAGGCTTCCAATGACTGGTGCAATCTCATTTTGAGTGTATGGCAATGACATGTCCTCCTTTCTTTATTTTTCACATACGGTATGAATGCAACAAGATCGTTAGGCTCACCGTGATAACAGCAGGTAGGTTGCCCTCTGGCTGTTAACTGCGAAAAATTTGGCCTGGAAACTAGGTGCCAAAAGGCAATTTCCAGAAGGTTCAACATATTTTCCACTTGCTACAGCTAACATAGTAAAGGACAACCAAACTCCTCCCTAGTTAATTGTTGATCTTGTCAAATATGAAGTTCAGGTGTTGTTTCACCTGCGGCTACACTGCATCGTCATCTTTCCATGTTAAATGTTTGTCTCTCTGATTTTCCGTGGGTTAAATTTGGCAAGTTGTCTGTTCAGGCGTTGTTTCACCTGTGCCTACATAGCATTGTGTTTTTTCCAGGATAAAAGTGTCTCTGTTATGTTTTGTGGCTTCAGCACTGAACTTGCTAACTGAAGTCAGTATTTTCTTCTGTCACAGAGCATGCCTCAAGAAATCATTGACACCCATGAACTGCAAACTATCACCTTAGATTATAGACGTGAATGCCAACGTGATGATATAGTTGATTCCCTAACAAGTCCGGAAGAAGTGGAGGATACTGCATTATTAGAACTCTATGGAATAAATGGTTCTGCTGCCGGAGTAAAAGATGGGGAAGACGTCAGTCAGTTCTTGCATTTGTTGAGATTATCTGGGGATGGGCTTGAAATAAACAGAGGCCGCACCGAGTGGAGAAAGAAACCAGAAAAGAGATAAGCTAATGCATCTCTACCCTCCATCAGTCTTGTTTTGCTCTTTCCTTGGTTTAACTTTTCCTGTTGTTTTGCTGCTTTTCCATCTTTTCTTACTCCCTCATTTCTATTGATCTTCTGCTGCGAGATGGATTTTGCTCGATAAATATGCCCTAGTTAGGAACCGTATACTTGATTTCTGATTTTCTGTTGATGTGCATGTAGAAAGATGAGCCAAAAAAAAAAAGATTCATCTGAACAAAAAGTGTACTCGAGAAAATCGAAGGCGACTTTGTAACTTCTGTGTCTTATGTTTTTCCAGTATCTTTACACACTGGATTGACAAGTTTCTTTTATGCAAATATGCGAGCAAACTGCCAGTCTATTTGTTTTCTTCCTGTATTTTTTTTTTTTTTGATAATAAGTTTTCTTCCTGTATTGAGTATGCTAGAATTGTTTTCTTCTGTCCTCCACTGTTCATATCTACGATTGAACTTTTCATCATGGCTGTTGGCAGAGTCCAATTCTTCATTTTTCTGACGTGTTTCTGAATTTTCCCCTTACGAAAGGTTTGTATAGCCAAAATTGGTACCTTCAGTAGCTTCTACCGTAGTGTACATCATCTCCAAGCTTTTTGATAATACAGTACGATGGCATAACAAAATTACACAGGCCAAAGCATCTGCGGACGTGGTCTGTAGGCATTATATTCACCGGCAAGTCCAGGATTGCTATACGTATTCAGTCGGGCCCAATTGTCTTGAGGTTCTGAACCCGAAAGATGGGATGTTTGACCCAGGTTCCAAAGGTTTGCGTTAGACGGAACTCTGAGCTTTAGCTATAATAACGTTGATGATTGCCTGGGTTCAAAAAATTGATTATCAAAAATAGGCTCACCGCACTTGATCGGGGAACCATCGGAAAAATATTAACCTGGGTGTTTCTACTTGGGTCTACTGGACAAGGTTATCCCGAATAGCCATACAACACGTCTCCCATAGTCGATAGACAACGAAGAACAATGAAAACACTGCTCTTCTACTAGGTTGATGTGGTGGCGGTTGCAAGGCAGTCTTGACTGGTGAGCCAAACGAAGTGTTTTGAGGCCAAGCGTGGCTTGGACCTGCGAACCCACTCTAAGGTTCCATGAATTCTTGAAGGTTATGAGAACGGATCTCTCCAGGTGACAATGGGGAATCCCCCCTCTCTTCGCGTAAGCTTGGAGTGACGAGTGAATGAACCAGACCATCACCAGTTTAAGGACCGCTTCATCACAACCAAGGGCAAATGAGTTGCCCTAACATTCGATCGTTTCTAATTTTTCTCGGGTATGTACTTTAAAAGTAATGACTCTTATACATGAATGGAACAATCATTTACTTGCATATTCATCATTTGGGGCTACAGGGAAGCAAAAGATGTAGTTTCAATGTCTCTTCAGGACCTATGTCGTTACAACTAAATGGACAAGGATTGGTTACGAGCCTCTCCAACATTGTTTTCAGTTACATTTGTAAGCAGGTTTGGTCAACCATTATCATTTCTTCAAGATCAACCATTTCACATTCACCCTACCAGTTTAAGGCGGAGCAGACACCGCAACCAACGAGTACTATGATGGGTTCGACCGTGGAAGTTTGGTTTCAAGAGCAGCAGCCTGGTGAGGACGGAAACCAATGGCAACTTGTAAATGCAATTCCTATGTGCTTAGATACCAAAACAACACGAATTACACAGATAAGTAGAGGACGTATTGCACGTCTCCTCTAGGCTTAGAGGGGTTACGTATACACATGGCAGAAGACAAAAGTGCATTTTTTTCCGGTTCATTTGCATTTGTTCACCTTATATACCACATAAGTTAGGCTGAAATATTAGACCAAAGTGTTGGATATGCTCTGTTTCAGTTTAATTGTAATTTATATCGGTTTTTATAGATTTATAGGTTAATTGTCAAATTGCAGAGTTTATGATAACTTTTGCAGTTATCTTTCATGTCTGTAAAATAACTGATCTAACCGGGACGGCTTGTAACACTCTATTATATATATATATATGAAATATTTCTCCTCTTAACCAAAGAAAAAAAAACAATACGCATCTTTGTTCATGAAAGCCAAGCATTACCCAGATTCCAAGGCTACTTTGAGAGCAACGTCTAGGAAATTATCGTTTCTCCATGAGACTTGTTCAAACTTTACGCCTTTCTGTGAGAGCAAAGGCACTGTTTTCTTCAATCCAAGACTACCATAAAAACATCATTGCCCTGTTTCCCGACTTCCTATGTGGTTAGCTCCTGGTTCTAACTTCTAATACTGATTTACTGGTACATACACCTGACTATAAATCGTCAACAGAAGATGCATTTTAACTATAATCTACTAGTAGATGGTATGAGACAGCATTCTTGACCTCCAAGGCTAAACGCCGATCTGGCTAAAATCATCGTACAAACAATCTCAACTGTCCAACAATAGCCCGATAAAATTAACTTCTCTGTACAGAATCACTTCAAAGAATCTTAAAAGGCAAAAGCTAATTTGCTTAAAGAAAAAAATTACCATTGCCATAAACATCTCCGAGATGTCTAGCAAAAAGGCTCCCCATGCCCAAAAGGATTAATTCCCCGAAAACCCTTGTCCAATTCCCCTGACAAGTCGGAGTACTCAGTATGAACTCTTCAGGCCCCCCAAAACCAGCAAAGCGCCTGTTAAAATTGATACATGCTATCAGCAGCAAAAACCCAAAATTAGAAGAACGACTCTCACCCAGTCAAAAGATGGAGTGCAAAACATATGAGATCATAACATTTGCAACATCAAGATCGAGATTCAGTTTAAAGTTAAACGTGGGATCTCACGAGCATCAGAAAACTAATCCTGGGATACTAGGAAACTCGTACATTCTTCAACTTGCAAAGATAAACAAGACGAATGCATGTACCAAGTGTAGCATTTGATTCGTTCAATTAACCATAAAGCTTAAGACCTTCATTCTTTTCTTTCTTTTTTTTCTGTAAAGATATGTATTCTGTAATATCCAAAACAAACCATCAAAGTTACTAATATTGCTGACGAGATGGAAAGTTTTGTACTTCTACTAGGTGCAGTGACAAGATAAGTCTTTAATGTGAGAGCTTGGACTTCTACATAAGAGAATCCACAAAGGACAATGGTTTCTTCCAGTATGTTGAGGAAACTGAATCGATCAGCATCCGTTCGAGAATGCGATCCTCCACCCTATGAAATTATTCAACAAAGCTCCAGCAAACTCAATAATAGCATATGAAATCCGAATGTGATGACTAAACTTGCAATTTTCATGAAATTTATCCTTGGCAGGAGAAGAAGAGTGTTTCGTTTTGAATATAGCTGAAGAAAAGAACTAATATCCTTTTACTTGCAATGAAAAGGACTACTTTTGTGGAAAGGGTCTCTAATTTTTAATCAAAATTCAAATGTGTCTTATATTTAGTGGAAAGTGGAAACCCTATTTAGGATCCTTAAGTAAGAAAAGATTGGAGAGGAACTCTTTTTTATAATTAAGGCTCTCAATTGGAATTTGAAATACAATTCATCCCATTAGGCATTCCACTCGCGCAAGGATCACACAAGGAAAAGTTCATCCCACCACTATTCTATCTATCTGGACTTTAACATACTTCTATTCCAATAGACCGAGACAAAAACGGAAAGTCTAAATAATATCCAATAGACACCCCAATTACCCCCCCCCCCCCCCCCTCACCCCAATCCCAAGAAAAGCATGAGAACTAAGAAAAACATAAACAAAAGGAAATTATAGCACACGCACCTAGCACTCAATTGGTGACAGGAAGATAGACCCTAATGGTATCTCTTGGCGCCAGACTTCTCCTACACGTCGGACATTTTCTCTGAGCAGCTATTGCAGCCTTGATGCATGCTTTACAGAAAATGTGGCCACATTTTGTTGACATCTCCTCAACTAATGGACCCATGCAAATTGGACAAGTGAAGGTGGGCTCTTTTGGTGGTGGCGGTGGAGGCAGAGATGCCACCTTCTGCACTTTCTCCCTCTGCAATCAATGTCAAATTTCAGCTTCCATATACATTCCGTAGCGAACTTTATACAGGCAGGCCAGCAGAAGGGAGGAAACGATCCATGCAATGTTTATCTAAGATTGAAAGCAGACAATAAACAGGACAACATAAGCGGACAAGTATATAAATAAAGGTTATTACCATGGAGTTGCTACTTCCTTCCAAGTTAATATAAAGGTCACAATTTATTATTGATTGGTTCGCAGAAGTTCTTCTACGCTTGTTCCGATTACTAGGAGAGAACCTAGAATGTCGTTCTTCTGCAATAATTAAAGATAAAATCAGATTTAACCCAAGAAAAAGAGAAGAGAAAAGAAGAAAGAAGCAATACAGATTATTAGCAACAGCCTGAATAATAACAATTTGTACAAAATCTGCCATTTAAAACACAAGACCGTAAAAGTGAACACGCACACACACACACATATAATATGACAAAGTACAAACCTTCCCTTTAAAAGAGTCCTCAGTATGGAAGTCTATAACTTTATGTTTTACTTTCAGTCAGACGCCCTTCACTTTCTTAAGTCATGTCTGATTTTATTCTTGTCTCCATATGATTTTGCAAGTCGATGTTGTCCCCTCCAGGACGCCGATAAAACTTTATGAAGCAATATAAAAATCTTACAAGGCATTATGAAGATTCCGGCATCTCCTACTATACAAAAATAACGTTTTTCTTTATGGGTCAGGGAGGCAAGACCAATACGTGTGTGTATACCTAAGTGTGGAACTTACTATCAGGAAGTACCACTAGAGTCAGCATCAAGATCTGCTCAACCACGATATTAGAATAGGACACAGTATACAGTTGGTATGGTGTGAAGAGATGGAAAAACCCAAAAATATGAGCTCACCCAAAAAACCCAAAAAGATCCAACAGCAGCCGATCATATTTCAACATTCCAGATACATATCTTGCAGTTATTATCTGCCAAAGTTGATATTGTTTCCAACCTTTTGGTGACAACACCTTGTTGGACAAGCGTAAACATAACACATATAAGCTCTCCAAATTAAGGTAAATATAACTATTCGTAAAAAAGTTTGCCGAACAATTTGTATAGAAGGTGTAAAAGTGGGGGCCAGACAAGTCACAACTTTCTTCATTAAGCAGACAAGTGAAGTACTAGCACTATGTGCTAGCCATCCTGTTTACATTTACTATAACTTTAATAATCAACGGGTCTGGAAAGATCGACATGCTTACGAAACTAATACTTCCAATTCAAACTCACAGTAGACCGCACCTCATGCTATCTGTAAGAACAAAAAGAGCACACAAACCTAGGAACAAGAGATATTATTTTACAGATATTAGTTACAGTCTGTTTCTCAGTGTAACCATAAATTTCATATTTCATGATACAGCCACTAACAACTTATTAATCCCAAGATAAAGTGTACGGATAGAGACACGTGTCTTGTTCTTGTTACCTTATAATGTATGTGTCCTAAACCAACTTAGATCCTGCTGTGTGCCGCGCAACTAACATGCCGTAAAGGATACTATGCCTATCACATTCCAATACATAATTTAAGAGTCTAAGACGGTAAATATTCCAAACTTCGAAGCATTTTATCAAGTAATTGGCATCTAGCTATCTCCTGGAAGATACGCAATACGGTTCAAAGCTTACGCTGATATAAAACCACCACGATGCAACAACATACTAAACCGAAGCTTCAGAACGAAAGTAGATTGGATTACTAGGAATATATAGTGCATACTTAGCAATAAAATCCAATGCTATGGAACCAAAACTAAGTTGCAGAAGAGGTACAGAACAGAAAACTTAGAATTAGATATCACAAGTTCTTAACAGAAGAGCGAAATACCGGAAGTACCTGATTCTACATCAACCACAAGGGTCCTTGGACGAGTTCTTCTAGAGTTGTTCTTAGCCTGGCACGACGCAACCCCTTGCTATAATTAGAACCCTACTTGCAGCGACAAAGAACACAGAAAGAAACTTGACAATAAAAGGAACAAGCCCAGAAAATTACTTCTGCAAATGCCCTGGGGGAGGATATAGTGACATCATCATCCAAAGTCTCAACATCAATAGGAGGAGGGTGCACAGAGCTTCTTCCTTGTATGCCAGAATGCCCATCCCGAGTTGATGTCCCCTCCTGATCCCCGTTCTCATTCGGTGGTGCAGCATTAAGATCCACATCGAGCAGATTCTTCCGCCCACGAGTATTCCTTGCATACTTGAAAGGAGGTACCCTTAACTCACGGGAGCCCATACTAAACGTGTGGTCTCTACAACTATCACACTACTCATGCATAAGAGGCACTTGCTCAGCACCTAGTCATGCAAAAAGCACTTTCAATTCCAAAAGTGGAATACAACCTTGGAAAATCAAGTTCCATAACCAAAACAACAAAGAATCCATGAATTAAAGCGATCAAGCTAACTATAACATACCAGTTTTGTACTTAGCATCTACTTTCACGATTCAGATATATGCTTTAACCATAAAACCGAGGTCGAGTGAGCGGTGCTCAAGTATCAGCGAGGTTATCAAAGAAAAAGACAAAGGTCCAATGTACAGCATAATTTTTCTCATTAACTTTGCCAAAGCGGTTTACTTCAAAAGTTATAAAAATAATATTACTTGTCTTCTGAAGTGAAACCTATTCAATCATGGCAAAAAAATTGTCCATCTTCAAACCCGGTGCTGCTCCCCCACCCACACCCCCCCCAAACAAATTCCACAGTAAGAAAAATTAAGAAAATTAGGACATCATAGAGAGATGAAAAAAATTGCTAAACTTCTGAAAATGTTAACTTTTGAAATTAAGAAAAGTAGAATATGATAGAGAGATGAAAAAAATAACCAAACTTCCTGAAAATGTTAACTTTTGAAAACATTTCTCCCAAAACCATTTACGCTCAAGCACAAACGGTACTTTCTTTCCTCCAAACTTCTCGTATCTGACAAGAAGAGCCCACAACTCACCTTAGAGGAAAACAAAAAATAAGTTGATTGACTTTCTGTTCGACCTTGACCACCGATGTGACAAATCACTCCAGAGTTCATATAGAACTCTAACTCAAACACAAACGTTGCTCTACAACTCTTTTGCCTAAGAACCTACTCGAAGTATTACTAATACAAGAAACAAGGGAATTAACATATAGAACTCTAACTCAATCAACCATGGCAAATGATTTGTAGATCTCTATCCCAAGGATTCATCAACCTTAACTCCCAAAAAAAAGGTCAATTTTGAGAAATATTTAATTGATACTCAATTTCTCTCGCAAGGCACGAGAAATATTAACAATTGAACACCCACTGTGTTTCTCTAATTTTAAACCCTAAAGTCCGAATTTCATAATTACTGACAGTTTAAACCATCGGAGACATAAACGCCCATAAAACACAAAGGACTCAGTCAATTAGGTATCACAAATGATACAACAAGAATTCATCATCAAGGCTCCATTTTTCCCCAAGTCCTAAGAATTTTCACAAAACTAATCAAACTATAGAAGAAAAGTTAAATGCTATAAGAAAATCAAACTAACAGATCAAGGGGAAGAACACACAATTGAATCTAATTGCATTTTTTTTTACAAGAATGACATCCATCATCCGACTTCAAACACACATACACACAGAGAGAGACGCACGCACAGAGTCATTTGAGTTTGCGAATTCGGTAGATAAAGCAGTAGTAGTTCGATTCCCAATCGGATGTCATAACATAAAAAACAAAACTCACTCAACTTTCGAACACAACATAACATGCATGTGTTTCAGCTCTTGAACCCTAATCGAACGAATAACGGCAACAGTGTCAACACTCCAACAATCAAACCCGTTAAACTCCGACGAAAACATGAAAATCATCGACACAAAACCGGAAGGGGTCAATCAAATCTAGTAATCCGCAACGAAAGAGGACGATCAAGAGATGGTACCTGAGTGAAGGATCAATGTAGAAAAGAGCTCTATGTCGCGTTCCTCGGTGCGCTTAGGCGTTCCTCGGTGCGCTTAGGATTTATAACGGGGAATTCTAAGAGAGAGACGGGACGGGATGGGGTGGCTGACTGGTACAAAGAGAGACTTTGGATGTCTGGCTTTCATAAGCGGGTCGGTGAGGCGAAAAACTGAGACACGTGTGTCGGGTCCCGTGTGGGAACTGGTACACACGTGGGACTTGGCCGAACGGTGTGGCGCGTGATTTTCCCGTTTGAAGTTCGTGATACGGATGGGCAAAATTTGGTTCCAGCGCGTGGTCGGGGGAGGATGGCCCCTCAACTTACGCAGCCCCCCCCCCCCCCCCACCCCACACACACACGCGCGGGGGGAGGCGGAGTGGAATGAACGAAGTTAACATCTCTAACTTCTGAGGCCTGTTTGTTTCACAAAAAACGTTTTCTGGAAAAAAAATTTCCGTATTTTCCGGTGTTTGGTGCTTGAAAATTATTTTTCGGAAAAGGTTTTCTAGTATTTGGTGCATGCATAAAAATTTTTACGAAAAATGATTTCAAATCACACTCATTTTAAGGAATAAAGTATCGAAAAATCACTTACCGTTTAAAATTTCGTAAGTCATTTTCCGGACCCCTACATACACACACACCAACACACTAACACACGTGCGCGCACACCCCACCACACACCCACTCACACACACGCACGCACCCACACCCACACACACCCACACCTACACACATACCCACACTCACAAGCATAAAAAAAAAAACACAAACACACACACACGAACACATGCACCGACACACACAAACACACACACACCCCTCCCACTCACCCACACACAAAACAATGCCCAAACAGTGAAACACATATCCTTTTTGTGTATAAATATTTGTATCATTGCATGACACTCAAATAACAAAAAATAAAATTCTTGAAAATGTTTTTCAGAAAATGCTATTTTTCGAAAAGCATATTCCGAAAAGCGTTTTTCAAAAAATATTTTCTGTGAAACAAACAGGGTCTAAGATTACAGTCATACACTGTTAATAACGGATGATAAACTCATTCGATAGGTAGCACCAAAAAGAAAAAGGCAATAGACCAAAAAGTTAAAGCAGACAAAAGATAAATAACAACAAGTTTTTTTTTTAATCTTTGTTTTTGTTTGTTTGTTTGTTTTAATGGAGTGACTAACTATCTAAAATAAACAAGGTAAAACCTAATTAAAATAGATAAGTAGAAACTAACAAGTTAAAACCAAAATCAAACCAACGATAGCAGTTAAGATAAGAACTAAACTAAGATAAACTTGAAGCAGAACCACTAAAAAATAACACCATTGATGAGTCACCTACCCAAATCCCAGCCACTTGGCATCATCACGGACACCTTGCCTCGAATCTCGTACTTCATGCCGGCCCTGGAAACACCATCGTCGCCAACAATCTCACTGCTACTGAGCTGCAGAGGACAAAACCCCCATGAAGATTCATTAGAATCATTAGCGTCGTTCAATACCCGAGATCCTCACGCCCATAACTTTGTCGGAGAAGACCCAATCACCAGGAAAACCAACCGAAGACTCTCGCGGACCACGAACAACCATTGACTGAAACCACCTTCACCCGGTCCTCTAACAAAGTCAACCTAAAACAACAAACAAACATTAGGGCAGAAATCTAAAGCTTCAATCAACACCACAAAACCTTTCTATATCAATGGGTAGGGGGAAACCACTAGATTAAAATAACTCTTATTAGGCTCTCCAAACCCTCTCAAATCCATGACTGCACTTTACCTAACAACCCCGACGGTGAAATTAATCTCCCACCGGTAACCACCACAACTCGAACATGGCTCCTCGACTCTTCTCTAGCGTCCTGAGGACTCCAACAACATATTCCGCAATAAAACACCAACCAATCATCGACGTCGAAAATGCAAAACCACGACAGAGCAATAACAATCTTCAAGACAACAACAAGTCACCAGTTTTAGCTTTAAAAATTGGGAAAGGGTTGGGAGAATAATCGCTCTCATCACACTGTTCACCTCTCTTGAAGGCTCTGTTTTTCAGGAGAGTACGCAACAGACTCTAAAGATGTGTTTGAAACTCATTTCAATTTACAGTTTTTGCTTTAAAAAAAATCAAAACATAACCTCTTTAAATTTTCTACTTTTATAAAACTGATGATTCGTTTGATTGTAGTTTTGTATTGGTTTTTACTTTTGTTTTTCTTTTCTATTTTTCTATTTTTTCTCTTGTCTCTTTTCTCTTTTCTTTCATTTTTCAATACTTGGGAGCTTCTTCTGAGCTCTTATGTTCACCAACCAAAAGTGTTCCTATCACGACCAACGCATCTCCTCTACCACTGTCCAACTACTGTTGTGGCACTTGCTTGCAAATTAGGGCTTCATTAGGTTAAATTAGCTTGAAATTTACCGACACAGATTGAAGATATTAGGGCTAATCGATGGATGAAATCTTGTGGTGGTGAGTTATTGCAAGGACAACGGTAGTCGGTATGATGGTGGATTTGAATTTAAAAGAGTAGTGGTGTCGTGGTGGTGATTGATGTCAAAGGTTTGGTGTTTGATGGTGGTGGTTGTAGTTACTAGTGGCTATGGTGGTTAAAAGTGTTTGTGGGTTTTGGTCACTGGTGGTGGTCGTGACGATCAGTGACAATGGTGGTTAGCGATGTTGGCAAGTTTGGTATTTTGGTGTGTTGATCAGTGGTAATGGCAGATCGAGGATCAGTGCTTTCGTGGTTGACAGTTTTTTTTAGTGTGATGTTCAGGGGTGTTGGTCAGTGGTGGTGGTGACGATCAATGGGTATGGTGGTTGGCAAATTTGGTGGTTTAGTATTCTTAGATGATAGATGTTGGTGATGAATATTGAAAGGAAGAAGAAACATAAAATACTTCCAACAAATGTTGAAAAATGTGGCTCTAAAGAAAAATCAAAACTGAAAACTCCAAAATGATCGGGAGTATTTGAAACTCATTCAGTTTTCAGCTTTGTTTTCAGAAAAACGAAAACCGAAACGTCTTTGAGTTTTCTTTTTTCACAAAACTGATGGGTTACTTTATACAATTTTGCATAATTGGTTTTTACTTTTTTCCCTCTCTTCTCTTTTATATTTTCCTTTCTTTTATTTCATTCATTTTTCAATACTTGAGAGTTTCTTTTGAACTTTTATGCTCAATACTTAGTCACTGGTGGTGGTGGCAAAGGTCAATGACTATGGTGGTTGACAGTGTTAGTGTTCAGGTGTGTTGATCAGTTGTGGTGATTGATTGGCGATCAATGGCTGTGGTGGTGGGAAGTGTTTGTAGTTTGGTATTCGAGGGTGTTGGTCATTGGTGGTAGTAGTGATAGTGACGGCAGTTAATGGATATGATGGTTGGCAATGTTGGTAGTTTTATACTCTCTGTCTCTTTCTCTGTCTCTTTATCCCTCTCCATATTAGCACCACCATGGCATACCATTGACCACTTATTGCCACCATGAAGAACCACGTCTTGCCATCGCAGCCATCACTACAAGAAATAAGGCTTTTAGCGACGGAAAAATCCGTCGCTAAAAGTTCCTCGTATAAAAGCCCGTTACTAAAAGTTTGGCTACAGAATTTTCAAATCCATCGTCTAATATTACACTTTTGTCCAAGATTTATTTATTAATTAGTGACGGAATATCCGTCGATAATTATATTTTATGTATTTTAATTTATTTTCTGTTTTGTGAATTTAGCGACGGAATAAATTTTTTAACGACGGCATGTTCCGTCGCTAAATAAGAGTTTTGGCGACGGAATATTCAGTCGCTAAAAAGTTTATAAAAGAAACACTTTTACCGACGGAATTAATCCGTCGCTAAAAGTCAAATTTTTTAAAATTTTTTTTTCTATTACCCAAACCTTTAATAAAAATTTTAATTCTCAACAACGCACAATAATCAATACACAAACAAAATATATACAATCAATTATAAAAAAATTTTATTATAAAAAATACTCATGATGTACAAGCTCGGAGGGGGGAAAAGCTGGAACCGGGCACGAGAAGGGGCTTATCAGGGGTTGTCGAGTCTCGGATCTGAATCCTACTGATCCGTAGCCGACTCGGCATGTCCAGCAACGGTACCCTGCTGATCATGCTCCCTGATCATCCTCAACACGACCATAGCAATGTGCTGGATCTCCTCGTCGTCCAACGGAGGCCGAGGAGCCGGTGTCTGTAGAGGGGCAGCGAGGGGTGAGGACGCTCCTATCATGGCACGAGCAGTGGTGCTAGGCAAGCCCCGTATGCGGCCTTTCGGCCGATTGACGACCTCCGGTGTATCCAGCCATCGCTTCAACGCCCCAGTACTCGTACCCGTACTAGTGGACGCTGATGGCTGTCCGGACTCCCTAAGTTGTTCATACGAGACCTGCAAAAATAGTGATTTAAAGATATGCTAGGGCATTAATTAACGCAACAGACATTGAGAATAGAAAGAAAAAATTAACAACTTAATTAAACACATCGATTTACATCGATCCGCCGAGAAATATTCGAAACATAGTCGCCTGCCCGGCACGCCTCGTCCTTGTCCTTCTTCCTCACGTGCGTCTGATTATACGTCAGACCTACGACCTCATCCTCCTCCAGATCTGGGTTCTGGACCGCATTCATGTGTCGGACGATGTCATGTGGCACAGACCCCCCTATGCGTCGGATCTCTGTTTTGTCTGTTCTCGGCCCCGCTCTTACTCTTGGCGTCCCAGCCTGGATTCGCAGCCCACCGATCTATCATCTCCCCCCATACAGTCGGAGATATCCAATGTGGGGGATATATCTTCATCTCCATCATCGGGGCACCATCGGGCAGCATCTTTTTCACCCGGTCCCTTGCGTCGTAAAGCCATCGGCGGTAATTCTTGGCGATGTAAGAAAAGAAGGCCTGCCCCCCCAGTGCCTGCTAATCAGCCGAGTCAAACGTGAACCCCTCCTACAAGGCATTCAATAACACAAATTAATTTAGAAAACAAACTCTAATTAAACAAATACTATCGCAGGAAAAAATACTTCAACGTACATGCCACTCCTCCCATAGGGACTCCCTCGTAACGGCATCCCAGTCCTTCCAGTACAGGCGTGGCTCGGTGAATCGACCCTTCACAAGAATGCCGATCTTCTTCCTCGCCTGATTCTCCGGGATCCTGCCAAAGAAGTAAATAAATTAATTAATACAGTTCAAATATAAATTAACATCCCAAATGTACAAAATAAGGCATGATGTGATTTTTTTTACTTACAGGCCCTCCTGGGTGAGCGTAACTCTCTGTTTACGCTGGGGGTCAATGCATACCCCGTGTGTCAGACCACGGCCTCGTTGAGATCCTACAAAATACAGACATTAATACAGTTCAAATATACTTCAAATATAAATTAGCGAAAATGTACTAAATACCATTATCAACTATACCTGAGGTAGAACCCACGGAAGAAGGAGAATCAACGAGCATGTGGGATGAATCTGCGTCGGGCTGGGCGAGGCTGGGGCTGGGGCCCCATTTGCTGTCACTCTGTGCCTCATCATCAGTGAGCAATGACGAGGTGGGACCCATCGGGAAGGAAGCAGCTCGGCGTCCAGCCCGGCCACGAATAGCTCGTATCCTATCCATATCTGACTTCGTATAGATAAATTGCGAAGACATTAACACATTAAAAATAATAATTTGACAGAAATCATCATCGGCACTATATATATGAACGGAGATACAAAAACACATCAATATGAACCAAGTTCTAGAATGTTACTACATTTTTTTCGTGATGTTTCAACATTACAAGTCAGTCATTTTCAGTTTGGGAATCATCATCATCTTCCTCACTAGACTCGTCGTCCTCTTCTTTGTGAGACTCATCGTCCTCTTCATCTTCTAATTCATCATCTTCATCAGTAGACTCAGTCACATCGCATCCAACACTTTCTATGTCTTCTGCGTCATCATCTACGACTTCTTCTCTTACATGAAGTGTTGTTGGAAGAGGAAGATCGTCATCTTCATTGTTGACCTCAACAGGTAACGAGACAGGAGGTTGGTCGGCTTGAAAGGTGTCTACCTCACTGTCATATGTCACGGGTAATTTCTTGGACTTGATAACTGTATACCAATGAGATTTGGGATTGGCGACGTCCTATGCGTAAAAGACTTGTGCAGCTTGACTAGCAAACACAAGGGGCTCGTCTGATGCAAGTCTTTGCTTGACATTGACATCTACAATCCCTTGAGAGCTAACACGAATTCCTCTACTGCATGTGACATCGAACCACGTACACTTGAACATTACCAGGCGGTTTTGGGAACATTACCAGGTAGTGGTCCTATCCCATTCAGAAAAACACATGTTTTTAAAACAGTGAAGAACTCGTGCTTAGTCTTATGTTTGCGAAAAATTCGGCAACACTTCCCCTCAATTCTTCAAGTACACGACATCGATTAGGTGTTCTAACATTCATCTAACCATACCTTGTAAGGTTTGACGGTGTTAGAACACCAGATCTGTATGCACCCGGAGAAACACATGAGAACGTGTACCAAATATCCACGACATAGAACACAGAGCATGAGTTGAAACACTATTTTATAAATACATAGTTTTTCCAAATTGTCCAGACTGGATATCTAAAAGCTCATTACAAAACATTACTTTGTAATGAGTACCTTTAAACGGAAACTAAGGGTTTTTATGCATGCATGCGTTCAGAAATTGATAACATATGTAAGAATCTTTTCGAAATATCAAAATTGCAAAAAGATCGTTGCATATGTTACCAATTTCGCTTTAAATAGAATTTGTTGGCAACGAGTTGAACCATCTCGTTGTCAATGGACTTCTCAAAATAACAACTAATATAAAGAAGGCAGGATTTGTAAACAACGAGTGATTAAACCATCTCTGGGTAATATAGAGTAATTATGGGATGTACAAGGGCTAATTGGTTTATTAGAATTAATTACGAGTATCAAGGTTTATGGTTTAGCATTATGGGTTTAATTAATCTAATTAGGATTTATTAAGATATGTTAAGGCTAATTAGTGTTAATGAGGAATACATTGGGCTAATTATAGCTAATTAGGGTTATTTAGGACTAATTACGGTTACTTAATTCTAATTAGGATTTAATTGTGCCGAGTAGTCTGATTAGTCCTAATTAGGCTTAATTGGGTTATGTTATGGCTAATTATTGTTAATGAGGAGTTGTTTCAGATAATTATAGCTAATTAGGGTTATTTAGTCCTAATTATGGTTTAATTGTGCCGAACACTGTTAATTAATCCTAATTAGGGCTAATTAGGCTTAATTGGGTTATGTTAGGGCTAATTATTGTTAATGAGGAGTTATTTTGGATAATTACAGTTAATGAGACTGATTAGGACTAATTGGGGTTTAATTATGCAGAGCAATGTTGATTAGTCCTAATTATGGCTAATTAGGCTTAATTGGGTTATATTAGGGCTAATTATTGTTAATGAGGAGTTGTTTTGGATAATTACAGCTAATGAGGATTGATTAAGACTAATTGGGGTTATTTAGTCCTAATTATGGTTTAATTGTGCCGAGTAGTGTTGATTAGTCCTAATTAAGGCTAATTAGGCTTAATTGGGTTATGTTAGTACTAATTACGACTAATTAGGCTAACTATAATCAATATGTGCGTAATTGGGTTCATTTTGGGTAATTACAACTAATTTGATTTTCATTGATTTCTTAGGATTAATTAAAACTAAGTAGGCTCGTTAGAGCTAATTAGAGTTAATTGATTTATTAAAATATTGTTAATCAGGACTAATTAGGGCTAATTATAGCCAGTGCTGGAATCACGATGAGATTCCAAGGGGTGCATGCTAAAAATGTCGCGTTAACCTAATTAACATAAATTGAATGCACAGTCAACAATCTCAATTCCGACACCTCATATAGGGTGTCGATATGGTGTTCGATACGTGTCTGACACCTCCGAACACGTGTCCGACACGTACGACACCTACGGACACATGTCCGACACGTGTCCGACACCCACCGACACGCACCTCCGGACACATCGGCATACGTTGATTTTTTTTTAAATGTCGGACACCGTCGATCAGACGTGGTGTCCGTGTCTGCGCTAACTAACAGGTATCTCAATCCAATTGGGTCCCATCCTCTGTCAACAATCTCAAATGCTCAATGCACGATTAACAATCTATAATCATCAATTAACAACCTAAAATTATCGATCAATAATCACAATTATCAAATGCACAATTAACAACCTAAAA
Source organism: Escallonia herrerae (assembly GCA_033070095.1). Taxonomy (NCBI): domain Eukaryota; kingdom Viridiplantae; phylum Streptophyta; class Magnoliopsida; order Escalloniales; family Escalloniaceae; genus Escallonia; species Escallonia herrerae. The sequence goes on from JAVXUP010002871.1 coordinate 65,476, forward strand.
TTATCAAACAAATGATCAATGTTCAAATAGGAAAAAATGATTCAAAATGCACATATCCGATGCGCTTGAATTATTTCAATTTAAGGTTCGATTCGATTATGGCATTTAATTTAGGGTTTAATTAAGGGGTCTATTAGTTCAATTTAGGGTTCGGTTGAATTGGGGCATTCAATTTATGATTCAATTATGGGGTTCAATTAGTTCAATTTAGGGTTCGATTGGATTAGGACATTCAATTAAGGATTCAATTAGGGGTTCAATTAGTTTAATTTAGGGTTCGATTCGATTAGAGCATTCAATTTAGGATTTAATTAGGGTTCAATTAGGGAGTTCTATTAGTCCAATTTAGCATTTAGTTGAATTGAGACATTCAATTTAGGATTCAATTAGGGGGTTCAATAAGTTCAATTTAGGGTTCTATTCAATTAGGGCATTTAATTTAGGTTTAATTAGGGTTCAATTAGGGGGTTCTATTAGTCCAATTTAGCATTCGGTTGAATTGAGGCATTCAATTTAGTTCAATTAGTTCAATTTTGGGTTCGATAACTTCATCGGATAGCTTCAAGAACCGTCGGTTGGAGCGGGGCTCAACTAGAAGTGGCTTGCAATGGCACACTAAGCGTTGCAATGGCACGAAGTGCGAGCGGTGGCCTTCAGTTTATCCGAGAGGAAGACATCAAAGTCCTGCAAAGTGGCTTTGACCTTATGATTGGGGAAATTGACCCCGCAATTAGTAAATCTGTCCTCCAGGATTTAAACAAGTTGAGGTATGCTAGTATTTTTACTCAAATTATATTTTTACTAGTACTAGTATAGAGCACGTGCGTTGCACGAGAATAAAGTCGAGAGAAATATTTGAGGTGATATTATTATCTCACTTGGGATAAAAAATAATGAATTCAATTATTCTCAACTTTTTGTGAATTTTTTAGAAGAAATGTTATTTGATCGCAATTGTAATCAATTCAATGTTTGAAAATATTCTTTGTAAGCTTTGGATTAAAAAAATATTTGATGGTACTGTTGAAAATAAAAGCAGATAGAGAACTTAAAAACATGAATCTACGTCTTTATTTTTGTAAATTATTAAATTGGTTAATGGTTAAGATTTGTAATTTTCAAGACTAGGTCCTTTATGTTTCATCAATAAGAAACACAAAACACTCAGTCTTCAACTGCAATAACCGAACATATTTTCAATTCAAATTTGCACCGTATTTGAGCCTTGTTTTTTTATTTAACCCTTTTTTTTGTTTTTCTAACAATTTTCTGTTTCTTAATTGATTTTGTATTTTAGTTTCTTTATGTTGTTTTCGTTTTTCAGTTTTTCAATTGGTTAATTGTTTACTAACCTAAAATGAAGAAAGAAAATTACAATTCTCATTATCCCGGTCAATATCTAATATTTATTTTATTTTAACTAAATTAAAAGAATATAATAAAGGAACTTTTTTGTTATGTTTTTCTTTCTCATCACACTTTTCATTTTTCCATCAATGTATAAAATAGATTCATTACCCAATATTATTTTAATTTCATCAAAATTTAAAAAGGAGTAATAAAAGAAGAGTAAGAATGTAATTAACGTAATAATAGTCAAAAAATAATTTATAAAATTTATACTTTTAGAGGTAGTGCGCGCGCGCATACACCCACACACACGCATACATATATATAAATATATTTTAACAACTACATATTTTGTTTACCAATATGTAAATATTGATTTAGATTAAATTTATAGCATAATGTTTCTTAAACACGGTACAAAAAAAATAATTAGGGAAGGTAAAGTTGTTATTGAAATAATTGACGGAAGGTAAAACCCAAAATGATTACACAATTAGTAAGTAACAATAGTATTTATGAAAGGGTAGGGTAATAATGGAGTAGTATTAATGAAAGGGTAGGGTAATAATGGAGTAGTAATTATTAAAGGATAAGATTGTTATTAGAGTGATTAACGAAGGACAAAAATGGAATAAAAAGATTTACAAGATTCGTACTTTTATAGGTAGTATAGATTTTTACTCGAATTATATTTGTCTTTTTTGCACAATTAACAAAAAATGCAGTGAAAAGGTTGTTGAAGGTTTTGAGGCATTTGCTAAAGTGGAGAAAGGAACAGAATTACTTCTAAAAGGAAATTCTAAGTTAACTACATGTCTTTTGGTAGGTCCTCCTGGGAGGTATCTGTTTCTAGGTTTATGCTATTCCAGAGAGTTACATTTTAATTGTTTAAGGAAGATCTTTTAAGCTATTTATGTTTTAATCAAAACAAACAGTGGCAAGACAACGACAGCAGCCCTAATGGCACTCAAGGCTAAAGTGCAACATGTTAACATGGTACGCTTCTGTGCTCATGAACTAGTTCTTTGTATAGTTTGTAAGCCTTATATATGTTTCACATCCTAACTATTTACTTTATTATGCAAATGTAGATCTCACTAGACTCAAAGCCTCTCCAGTCTGCACTCAAAGCCAACAGGATTTTGGTATGATGTAATACTATGGGTTTAATAGCTTATACTAAGTACTTATATTCCAATTTGAGCATGATTTTCATGCTGCTGACCCCACAGTTCTGGTATTTTAAGGAGATTTATTGGTCTTTGTATACTAAGTGTTGTGCATGCACACACACGACACTTTCATAGAACTTCACACGCAGGGCCATATACCTTCATCACAAACACACACTCTAGCTGCCTTGGCAGTTCCATTCTCTCACACACACACAAAAAAAAAAGCATAGCTTTACGCACCCATTTCAATTTCCTCTCATGCATTACGGCAGCCACCATTGTAATTACCTGGGCACTCAACAACATTACACTTCAAACCTTCACCACAAACACACACACCTTGGACTACATGCACCCACATAATAACTCAACATCACTCACACACAAAAATATATATACATGTACACATATGTGAACTCATCTTTACACACATGCACATGTTCACATATATCTCCATTACATCCATATCACATCACTTCCCTCAACCTCACAAAGCACCAAAAAATGTCACTATGGCAGCCCATGGCTGCCCAGCCACCTCCGTCTCTCACGGCAACCATGGCTGTCACTCTCTTCACTCGATTTCTCAACCATGACAGCTCAATGCTGTCACCCGCACGTCCAACTGCTCACAGTTCCCTTTTCACACGGAGAAGCAAGGTAGTGATGGCCCCTTGAATACACACAAATACAATATATCATATCAAAAAATACACACTATCACAGCAAAATAAAAAAAAAAGAAATTTGATGTGAGAAGTGAGACTATAATTACACAAAACACCTAACATTTCACATTGTCCAAGTCTCAGCAGAAACCAAAAAAGAAAAAAAAATTGACGGAAAAGGAAGACAGAGAGGAAGTCAGAGACATACCTTCGAAGCAAGGCTACCGGAGATAAGAAGGGTGGTCGTTGGAGGTCCCCGATGGTCGCCGGAGGTCTCAGATAGTCTTCGGTGGTCGCGGCTGTTCGGTGGTGTCGTGGGTGGTTGCAACTGTTCGATGAAGCAAAGCTGCTGGAGATGAGTAGGGTGGTAGCGGGTGGTAGCTGGAGGTCCCCGATGGTCGCTGGAGGTCCCAGATGGTTTTCGGTGGTCGCGACTGTTCGATGGCTGTAGCGGGAGGTCGCCAGTGTCAGAGGTGGCGCAACGTCAGTGAGTTGTCTTCGGCAGTGAGGGAGGCTTACCGGAGTTAGATCACCGGTGGATGGAAACAGGGACAGAGAGATTAACGGCGGAAGGAAAGAGAAACGGGGAGAGAGAAAATACAGATCTGTGTTAATTAAAGGCCTTTTAGCGACGGAATACCCCGTCACTAAAAGTCCATCGGCCAAAGAATTTTTATCCGACAGATTTTTTTTTTAGCGAAGGTATTATTCCGTCGCTTAAAAATATTAAAAAAAAACTTCAAAATTACAAATTCCATAAAAAAATTTAACGACGGGATCCCCGTTGTTAAAAGTACGCCAGTAAAGGTTTTTACCGGACATAATATTTCGTCGATAAAAACCTTTGCCAACGAACTTTTACCGACTGAGTTTTTTGTCGCTGAAAGAGCTTTTGGCGACAAAAGCATTCCGTCGCTAAATCTATCTTTTCTTGTAGTGCATCATGCTCACCACTAACCACTCCGATCTCATTCTCACCACCCATATTGTGACCATACAGCCACCACAATACACATAGCCATCAGTCTTCTTTTCACCACGATATCGCCATCATTATAATCCACTCCCAACCACCACCATAATCATACCCACAACCATTTCACTATAAGAAAATACGCCTTTAGCGACGAGTGTTTACCGACAAAATCTTTTTCGTCGGTAAATAGACTTTTATCGACGGAAGTAACCATCGGTAAAACTTTCGTCCTTAAATAGTATTACCGACGAAACGTACCCACAACAATTTTTATTGACATATTTTTTGCGGAGGTTTTTTAGCGATGGAATTCCGTCGCTAAAACTTTTTTACAAAATTAATTTTTTGGGGAGTTTTATAAAAAAAATTAAGCGACAGAATTTTTCCGTCGCTAAAAATTCTGTCAGTGAAGCACGTCATTTACCGACTGACTTTTAGCGACGAAGTAATTCCATCGCTAAAAGTCCTCGATTAAAACCCCCAGATCTGCTTCTTCCTCCCTCCCCGTTTCTCTCTCTGAAAATCACACCGCTGCACCGCCGTTCTCAGCTCCGCACTCCATTTACACGATGCCCACCTCCGCACTCCCCCTAGACGGTGACCTTTGGCGATCCCCCTTGTAACATCCCGAATTTTTTTTTCTTATGTGAAATTATTATTTTTGAATAAATAAGTTTGTGGTATTTTTGATAATATTGAGAAAATAGTTTGGATTTGTTTCTGAAATTTTTGGTCAAATGAAAAGTGGTTTCATTCGAATCAAAATGAATGAAAATGGTGTTTTGGAGTTTTTGAAGTTTTCGGTCGAATAAAAAATAATTTGGCTTCAAATGAAAATGAGTTTTGCTTCAAATAAAAAGATTTTGTGTGTGAAAATGAGCTACTGAAGTTTTTAGTCAACTTAAAAGTTTTAAGTCGACTAAAAACTAATTTTCGGTAGGAAAAAAAACAGTACTTTTAGTCGACTAAATAGTACTTTTAGTCGAATTAAAAAAAAATTGGTCGTACTAAAAGTATTTTCATTAAAGGTGTTTTCGATCGACTTAAGGTGATTTTCGGTCGAATAAAACCTTAAGATTTTGGAAAAGACATTTTCACGGCTTAAGGATTGAGTCGACCGAAAACTATTTTCGGTTGAATGCAAACTTGATTTTTGTCCCATATAAATAGTGTTTTATTTCATTCCTAACCCTTTTGGGTTCTCTGTTTATTTTCTCCTCCTTTGTGCGAGAGAGCGAGAGATAGAGAAGAAGACTTGAAAAGTTTGGAAGCTCTAAGGAGGAGCTTAAGGATTTGTGACTCTCAAAAGGCTTGATTAAGGTAAGGGTTTACTTTCAAAAATTTGAATCAGCGATTGACCAATCGCTCATGTAAGTCCTTAGTTTCTTTTGAAATCTAAACTTCTTCAATGGAGTTAAATGGTTCTTCTTCTCCTTCTATTTTGAGCTTTGCTATGAATAACTTGTTTTTAATGCTATGACTTGTGAAATCAAATTTTCGTCGAATTTGTTTGACCTCCGAATTTTGACGTATTGATATCGTTCGTTTCAGTGATTTATGATCGTCATTATTTCATGAACTCCACTTATTGTTTGATAAGTCCGTTATTTGATAATGTTATTTTGAAGCCTTTGAATATGGTTTGACATGTCGGATATTTGATAACTGTTATTCTGAGATTTTTGCTTTGGGTAATTTTATGAGCCATGTCACAGTGTATGTGACTTATTTCTGACTTACCCACGTGGAGTGAAACGTGAGCTAGCTTAGGGGATTTGAGCTAGAGATCGCGATCTTACTTTCTGCACTGGCCTCATATCTCAGGAATGACCTATGTGACCACTTTCTGAATGGCTCTCCAGTGTCTGTTTTTCGCACTCAGATATATTTTGATATTTGATATTTGATTTGATAGTGTCTGTTTTCGTACTCAGATATATTTTGACATTAGCTATCTGGTCTGACTTCTGTTCAGTCGAAATTGGTATGCCTTTGAAATATTGTCTTTCAAATATAATTTGACATTTGAAATTTGATTTGATGTTCGTTCCGTTGAAACTTTTGTGTCTAACTTTGTATTCAGAAATGTTTTGACATTCAAAATCTAGTTTGATTATCTGTTTCGTAGAAAAAATTTGTGCTTCCAAAATTTTGTTTCTCAGATATTTTTGTTTTCGATTGATTAGTCCTTTGAGCGACCTTATTGGGCATTTGGCTCATTCCCTTATTTTTTTTGCTTTCAGGTGATTAGTAGGTAGGATTTTGAATTTGAAGGGCTAGCTGTGTGACCAAGGGTTAGCTGCCTTATTTCAAAGTTGGTATTGACATTTAAATGTAACAACTAAGATTAGTTGGTATCATTTAGGTTTTGTTTTGAAACTCCGTGTTGGAGAAACTTTTGGATTGTATAAAAGCTTTGGGCCTCTATGTCAGATAATTGAACCCCTAATTAAATCCTTAATTGAATGCTCTAATCCAATCAAACCCTAAATTGAACTAATCGAACTCTAAATTGAATGCCCCAATTCAACAGAACCCTAAATTGAACTAATAGAACCCCCTAATTAAACCCTAAATTAAATGCCTTAATCAAATCGAACCCTAAATTGAAATAATTCAAGCGCATCGGATATGTGCATTTTGAATCATTTTTTTCCATTTAAACATTGATAATTTGTTTGATAATTTTAGGTTGTTAATTGTGCATTTGAAAATTATGATTATTAATCGATGATTTTAGGTTGTTAATTGATGATTTTAGGTTATTAACTGTGCATTTGAAATAATTAAGATTAATGATTGATGATTTTAGGTTGTTAATTGATGATCATAGATTGTTAATCGTGCATTGAGCATTTGAGATATTGAGATTGTTGACGGAGGATGGGACCCAATTGGATTGAATGTGTGATTTTTATTAATTTTTATTACATTGAGCATTTGAGAATTGAGATTGTTGACGGAGGATGTGACCCAATTGGATTGAGATACCTGTTAGTTAGCACAGACACCACGTCTGATCGACAGTGTCCGGCATTTAAAAAATAAATCAATGTATGCCGATGTGTCCGGAGGTGCATGTCGGTGGGCGTCGGACACGTGTCCAGAGGCATCAAACACGTGTCGATATGTGTCGGGCACGTGTCCGGAGGACTCGGACACGTGTCCGTAGGTGTAGTACGGGTCGGACACGTGTCCGGAGGTGTCAGACACGTATCAGACACCATATCCACACCCTATATGAGGTGTCGGAATTGAGATTATTGACTGTGCATTAAATTTAGGTTAATTAGGTTAACGCGACATTTTTAGCATGCACCCCTTGGAATCTCATCGTGGCTCCAGCACTGGCTATAATTAGCCCTAATTAGTCCTGAATAACCATATTTTAACCCAATTAACCCTAATTAGCTCTAACGAGCCTAATTAGTTATAACTTGTGTTATTGAATGCCTTGCAGGAGGGGTTCATGTTTGACTCGCCTGATCAGCAAGCTGGGGCGGCAGGCCTTCTTTGCTTACATCGGCAAGAATTACGGCCGATGGCTCCACGACGCACGGGACCGGGCGAAGAAGATGTTGCCTGAGGGTGCCCTGATGACGGAGATGAAGACATATCCCCCACATTGGATATCTCCGACCATATGGAGGCAGATGATAGATCTGTGGGTTGTAGATCCAGGTTGGGATGCCAAGAGTAAGAGCAGGGCCGAGAACAGACAGAATAGAGATCCGAAGCAAACCGGGGGGGGTCGGTGGCACACGACATCGTCTGACACATGAATGTTGTCCAGCATTTGGATCTGGAGAAGGATGAGATCATAGCTCTGACATATAATCAGACATACGTGCGGAAGAAGGACAAAGACGAGGCGCACTGGGCGGGCGACTATGTTTCGGATATTGCCCGGCGGATCGATGCAAGTCAATTTGTTTAAGTTAATTTTTTGTCTTTCTATTCAATGTTTCTTGCGTTCATTAATGCACTAACATATCTTTAAATCAATGTTCTTGCAGGCCTCGTGTGAACAGCTTAGGGGCTCCGAGCAGCCGTCCGGATAGCCATTAACATCCACTAGTATGGGTGAGAGTACTGGGGCGTTGAAGCGATGGCTGGATGTACCGAAGGTTGTCAATCGACCGAAAGGCCGCATACGCGGCCTGCCTAGCACGACTGCACGTGTCGTGATAGGATCGTCCTCACCCCCAGTTGCCCTTCCATAGACATCGGCTCATTTGCTTTCGTTGGCCAATGAGGAGATCCAGCGCATTGCTACGGTGGTGTTGAGGATGATCAGGGAGAAGGATCAGCAGGGTACCCTGTTGGACATGCCGAGCCGGCCCCGAATCAGCAGGATCCAGATCCTGGACTCGGGAACTCCTAATGAGCCCCTTCTCGTGCCCAGTCCCAACTTGTCCCCCCCGCCCGTCTTATACTCTTCTCCCTTCCCCTAACCGGTTGTATCATGTTCTCGGCTTGTACATTATGAGTTTTTTTTATAATAAACATTATTTATGACTGATTATATATATATATATATATATATATATATATATATATATATATATATATGTTTGTGTATTGGGATTGTGCATTGTTGTTGAGCATTAAATTTTTTTATTACAGGTCTGGACAATAGAAAAATAAAAAAATTGACTTTTAGCGACAGATTAATTCTGTCACTAAAAGTGTACTTAATTATAAGCGTTTTAGCGACGGAATATTCCGTCATTAAAAATTTCATTGAGCGACGGAGCTCTCTGTCGCTAAAAAAATTTATCTCGCCGCTAATTTCACAAAAAAGAAAATAAATTAAAAATATGTAAAATATAATTAGAGACGGATATTCCGTCGCTAATTAATACATAAATCCGTCGCAAAAAGTTCAATATTAGACGACGGATTTTAAAATTCCGTCGCAAAAAATTTAGTAACAGGCTTTTATACGAGGGACTTTTAGCAACGGATTTTTTCGTCACTAAAAGCCTTATTCCTTGTAGTGTTTGTTCTTCTTGCTACCACCATTCACAACCCATAACCATTGCTGAACCATCGCAGGACCATCCTTAACCACCACGAACACATCATCACAACCTCACTAATAACCGAAGCATGATATTTACACCACCGTTCACGACCCGCGACCTCCATAAGGCACCATCTCCACCACTCTTCCCTTCTCATAAGCACCATGAAAATCGTCGCCAAACACAAACAACTACCGAGTCGTAACATAATAGCCACCAAAATGGCATACCACCATCTGTAAAACCACTTCTTCAACCTATTGATAATGGTGGTGGTGCTGGTGGATATTGGGGGTTTGGGGTGGTGGTCGGTGGGGAGCCTCATTTGGAAAAGAAAAAGTGGCGGGCCTTGCGTTCAACTAAGGTCTCATGCAGTGAGCCATGAGGTGACAAATGACTGACAATTAGAGGGATTTTAGTTATATTATGGTACCTTTACATATCAATAGTGAGGACATTTAGGGCATAACGCAATAGCTACAACATGGAAATGAAATTTGTATAGCTACTCAAAGCACTTAAAATAGTAGTTAGAACAAAACTGACAAAAATGATAAAGGTATACAACCATATATCCTAACTCGATACAAAAAGGATATAGTAAATGAGTATGCCCTAAATGTAAGATGAGATCCGAACACCCGACTTTAAGAATGAAGGAAGACGTTCTTCTCTTGGTCTTAGTCTTAGTCTTAGTCTTAGTCTTAGTCTTAGTATCACTTTGTGATATATGGACATGTTTAATCTTATTTTTTTTTTAAATGAAAAATTATAACTTCAAAGCTGCCAATCGGCATTGTTTAAACACGTAAATTGTCGTGAAAGTAAGCACGCTTGTGCTGGCTTTTATGAGTAGCAGAGACAAGATTGGAGCCACATTGAAAAGTTTTAAAATTGTTAGGTCACTTTTGTAAATTCTTAAACTCTTGGGGGGCAACATAATTCAAGAAAGATATACCAAAATTAATGTCATTGCTGACATCACCATAACATCCAAGTGACGTCAGCCTTAACGTACTCCTGCCGGCAACCTTTTTTTATTTTATTTTTTAGGTTTAAAGGGCATAAATTGCTTGAGAGGAGTTAACAGGTGGGCGCTTTTGCTGGGGTTGAGTATTTGACGGATTGCCAATTTGCCATCCTCTGAATGGCAATGAAATTCGGAAAACTTTTGGCTGTAAACCGGGCGTATGAATAGTTTAGTGACTTTTAATTAGTAATGTAAAGAAATGCTCTTGTAATTGTCGCCAAGATTTTACACGCGGACACTTCATACAAATTTTCCCTCCGTGGAAGTTTCTGTAGCTAACACATGTATCCAAAGCCTAACTCCAGAGTCGCTACCTGTACAAACAGATGCGGCTTGGTGGAAGAAGCATCCACAAGCTGGAAATTGGAGTAATTGATGAAGAAAGCAAGGGATAGATAAGAAGATGGATGCTTGCAATGCTGAAAAATGTCTTGAGGCTATACAGTTGTTAGAATAGTTAGTGACAAGGGGTGGATTAGTTGTCCCGCATTGCAAAGTAACAAGGATACAAAGCCTTTATAAAGCTTAACTCACAAAGTCAACTAACTTTGATGGCATAAAAAGTTGGAAGAAAATTCTCAATTTTCCTTAGTTTGACCTTGACGTGGGCTTGTTATAAAGTAATAGTTATATTTAATGGTCAAAAGATAGACACTTGGCTCTTGGATGAAATTAATTAATTAGTTTCATTTTAGTTTTAAAGCAGTGTGTGCCCAACAGTTATGTCCTTTAGAGCCAAAGGTCGTTTCAGCCGAAGTTTGTGTTCATCCAGGTACTATGAATAGCTGTTTATTCTTTGATTTTCTGAGAGGAGGAACATATTTTCCTAAAACGTGTTCTTGAAAATTTTCTGATTTTTTGCTGATCAACCCAACAACAATCATAATGGGGCACATTTCCTTAAAGATGGTGGCAAATCACGATCAAAACCTTATTATATTTCTAACAATGTTGTTCAAATCGACAACTGATTGCATGGATGATTTGAAAAAATTGGCCTTGTAAGCTAATAGTTGGGACTTGATGTATCCAGCAATGTCTGATATCAAATGCCTAGCTAGAAAATTACCGACCATTAAACAAAAAGCGTTTACTGTTCCTCAGTTATGAACATCCAAGAGAAGCTAACAATAAACAGAGCATGCTGGTATGCGGTGGCGAACATACGATTCAGTTCTTAAGGACACTACTCTTGATAAAAGCAAAGAGCAGAATTACTCTGGATGACTGGCGAAAGTCTTCACAGCATTTTCTCTGTTAGACAAATCATGAATTGATTAACACCACCTGTATCCAAAACCACCCAACGAGGACTCATACAGCTCATGAAAGAACTCTGCTCTGATCTCCTTAGCCGCATTACTAAAAGCAATGCCAAATGCATTTCCCTGAATTGCCTTTAGCTGTAGTTTCCCACAAACTCCAACAATGAGTGCGGTTTTTCGCGTATTGGTGTAACAAACTTAAACCAAAGGCTTCATATTTTCACCCTTCTCCTGCAGCACATCCATCGGAAAGTGAGCAAATTTAGTTAAAGCCTGTGGGCAACTGAACAACTTCACGTCTGTCGAGTCTTCGAGTTTCACCCACCAGAATCTACTCCTCCTTCTTTTGAGCCCTTCTTTGTTATTGTTGTGTTTCCTTTTTTAGGATTGTGTGCTGTAAATTTATAGCATGTCGCATGCCACTTTCCTGCTTTTTAATGTTGCTCAAGGATAAAGCATCAGAAGCCACCCCAAATTGTTTGGATCTGTAGGAGGCCTGGCAAAGTGGGTGGGTGGATTGGGTATTATCGGTTTGGGTCAAATGGGTGGATGACAGTTTAGACTCGTATGTTTATGGGTTAACCGGATCAATCATTAAATGGGCTTAAATGGGCTGGTTTAATCCATCGTCCCATTTACTAAAGACAGTATCTCGTCCGAGTCAACTCACTTTCCGTCTGTAGCCCCTTTGTTTTTCCCGGCGGCGTCGCCTGAGCCCGGTGACCGGTGCCGCCCTAGCCCCTTTCCCTTTGCCCTTAGCTTCCCTTCTGCCGGTGCCGCAAACGGTTCCGACGTCCGACGCAACCTCGCTGCCCACCCTCTTCCCGCCCTTCTCCTCCCCCCTCCTTTCTCGTTAAATCCCCGTTGCCCCACGTCACTCCGTCCAGCTTCTCGCAGATCGGCTGTTAGACAGAGATCTGCTCGCCAATCGGCTGTCAGACGGTTTTCAGATCTACTCGACCAATTTTCAGGTCTACTTCCCGCTGGCTTTATCACGGTGATGCTGCCCCCTCGGTTGAAGAAAGTCGTTGACTGTATCATGAAGCTCTTCGCCATCGATCTCGACGGCAAGAAGTGCGAGGTCGTGGGGTTGTCGATCTGGCGATAGGTGGTGACGGAAAACATGAGGTAGATGACTAATTTTTTGGGGGCGGAATAGAGCAGTTCAGCCATGCTTTTCTCTGTAATGTAATAGCGCGCGCGCGCGCGAGAGAGAGAGAGGATTTTACTGTTTTACGTATGGGAGCAAACTATTTAATTTGTCAAGGTGCCACGTGCATAAAAAGTCAAATTATGTAGTATTTGATTACATGGACATCCATTTATAACTTACTTAGACTCACGGGTAATTGAGTTATAAGATAAATGATCCATTTAAGACTTAATTATTAAACGAGTGAATTTGAATCAGTTTTAAGTTGGTGACTTTGGGTGGGTGAATGAGGTTGGGTCTTAATTATCATCCTTAGCAGAGCAACCCGACATGTATGTCCGAAACTTCCGTACTCTAGCCTTGTAGCAGCAAAAAACCTCTGTAGCAGAAATCAGTGAGCCCATGGTAAGAAAGTGTTCAAACATCTCTTTCATTTTTCACCATTTCAGATATGATGGAGTATTTTGTAAAGTTTCTAGTGGATAGTATCTTCACTTAAATCATTTTGCTACTGTTTATTTCTACTTTTATTCTGGCACTTACTCACACTCAGAATGGTTCTGTAAAGTCTTAAGGCTGCAAACTTTACTTCATGTAGTTTTTACTTCTATCAATGCAATTATCTTATTATCAAAAAAAAAAATAAATACTCATTTACTGTAACTTCCGTTTGCACTCCTCAAGTGAGAACCCCATCTGAGCAAGGTGTAGTAGCATTGGCATTTTCATCCCATTGTCACTCCAAGACTTAAATTTCGTAGCCATGTATAGGACGAGCACAATTTCGAGTCAAACAAGTTCCACTGTTGTAACAACATTGGCCTTGGCTTATCTTCGTATGCAATGCTTGAAGAATCTGCTGCAGAAACATTGGAAGCATTAGTTCCCAAGTTCCGTGAGCTGTTCACATGCTGCTCAAGCTCCATTACCCCGGCGTATCTCTCACTTGTCAATCTCTCATGGACAAACTGGTCAGTTAAAGCCAAACAAGCCAGCCAAAGCTACTCATTTGTGTTTTTCCTAAGAGATTGACACAAACCCTGCATCGAACGCCCAGATGCTTCCCATGAAAAGTACCCATGTAATTATTCTCTCTTCAGCTTCCTAAATAGCATAAGAGGATTGGCCTCACTTTTCCCAGTCCCTACACCGTCTCCTCCTCACCTTCAGTCTCACTATCAGATACATCTTGAATCAGCCTGGTGCTCATCATCCCTCGCGTAAAGCACAACCACACGACGCGACCATTTGATCACTCAGATTATGCAAGTGAATCGGCCTGTGGCTATCCACAACAATAACTCGCACTGTTCGGCCTATTTCCAGAACCTTCAAATATCCTTTTGACAACCCCAAACATATGTCTAGAATTGTGATAGGCTCACCAGATGACAAACACAAATCAGAACCTGTGTACTCATAAAATTTCCTTAAAGCTAGAACAGGGAACACGGGTACCTAACAGAATCGGATTTAAGGATGCGACATGTAGTATAAGTGGAGGATAAAGCCAATTCACACAGTTGCGCATAAAATGGTTCAACGTTTTGCTCTCTCACCATTTCAACTCAGTATGCTAAATGCAGAAGTACCTTAGAAAGCTAGAACATTTTAAAGTGTGGAAATAGTTTTTGATTTCGGGGGACGGCTAAAATTTGGAGGTATGAGTTACTCATCTTTCGATTTTCTAGAGCTCTTCGTCTTCACAGCATATTTTCTAGTGGCATTCGTTTTTGTTTGTGCCCCTCCATGGACAAGCAATACGTGGTGAAATAGTAAAACAATGTCATTTGTCAAAATTCTAGCAAAAAGGAGAGAAGGCGTGTTGTCGGTTCTTTAGTGGCACTTTTGTGCTCCGGCTGCTACAGGTTTTGGACCTTGACAACAACTATGGTAATTTCATGTCGGTACAGCTATATTGGCGACTTCTTTGTCGCACACCTCTGTTCTGTTCCTGGGTTCTATATCGGTATGTTCCCCTTCAAAAGAAGATCGAAGGCCTGCAGCCACGGGAACAACAGTGACTCCAGGCACTGTTAAGAAGGTTCAAATTGGTAAGAGTTTGAGATGTTTGAAGGGACACGAGCAAGTCAACACATGGGAAGAGCTAGCGAGAAGGAATTCGGGAACTAGACACGAGGGAAGCAGATCACAGGACGTCCACAAAACTTCAAGTTTAATATGGTAAGACCTCCAAGTGGAGTTCGGAATGAGTGAATTGGACAAGTTGAAAGGAGTTACGATAAGAGGGGAAACATAATTTGGCAGATAAGTGCACTCAAGTCAACGTCCAAATCTGTTCATGTTAAGTTCTCCAACCAAATGCAACCCAACGTTGAGAGAGAGGTAAAAGAAGTAATACTGGAATAGAATAAAAGAATCCATCTTTGCTTTGCATTCAGACAAATACAATTTGGGAAAATGGAATTAAATGGTACACGACTGATAAGCCAGTGCAAAGCCCCGATAAGAAGAAAGAATATGTTTACCCATCAAAACCTCATACTTATTGTCACAAAGAAGCACACCAGTAGATCAAATAATGCATAAAGCTCAAGCTCACGTGTTAACTCTGCATAACACAGCCCTTAAAGCTATTTACAGGCCCTACACGGCTTGCACATAGCACAAAGCCAAACTCCTCACTTTCTACTCCAAGGAAAGCAGCAGCTCTGAGCATCCAAAGAAAAGCAAAAGAAAAGGCACAAATCAGAATTGTGAAAACAAATGGCATAAGAGACCACTAACTTGAAGGCAGATGGGCATTGACTCGCATACCTTATGATCATCATGAGATTGTTCTTTCCGCTTGGTTGCGTAAGATGGCTCAGTATCCCTGCCCGTTACGTTGGGCGAGCTGGTTTGCCTTTCCTGTCGCACTTTGTTAAAAATGTGAGTGTAGTTGTCTGCTGATGAAGGATTGTTTTCATCCCACTCGCCAAATCTCGGAACTGCAGCTCCTCTATCAGGCTGTTATGGGAATTAGATAGTTGAAGGTTAAGGAGCTGTATGAGATAACTCAATATCATCTACTATGGCATTTCAAGAGCTCTGGCAACAAAGTTGCTTCAGATTATTGTTCGCTTAAGCTGCTCTGCGGCAAATCAAATCAATAAGCCATATTGTGTATAGGATAGATACATTACCACACTACTTCCTTAAGAGGGTGAGCCCTGATGCGAACCATAACGGAGCAAAAGTTGGAGAGCAAAGGATGTGACTTGCTGTAGTCCAAGAGTTTGAGAGTTGTGGCTACTCAGTGATTTAAAAATGCTTGGACGGTTGGACCCCAGCGAGTCACAAAATTTGAATTCTGTACTGAGAATGATTTGTGGGTTGTCCGGCATATAAGATGGGAACTCAAACACGTACAGATGAAATTGAGTAGTATGGAATCAGGGAAAAAGATCTTACAGATTCAACTGGCTTCATACGGGATCTTCCAGGAGTACCATGGCTATTATCATATGAGTTCTTTCCATAACCGGCAGGAGATCCACTGCCCTTCTCAGCGATCTTTGCCTGAAACTGCGGATGGAGGGGTGACCGTTCAATGCTGTACTCAGATCCAGCACTTTGCCGTGCAGGTCGACCAGAACCTGATCCATGGCCTCCACGACGTTGCTGTGTTGATCCACGGCCTAAGTTCTCATTACGTGCTGGAGATTCAGTAGACTGCCTAAACTCTCCATCTTCCCTGCTCACTCGTTCCTCATGTGACCTAACTGCTCGACGACCTGTCGGTTCCTCTGGCTCGTTCCTGGTCCTGGAGGGAGGAGCTTGAGCTGGAGGAGGAATGTCGGGAAACATGTCTGGATTCTCTTGGGGATCATTTGGATTTATCATCTTCCCACCGGTTTTACCCTGCCGCGCCTTTTCAAAGTAGACCGTGTAAGGAACATTGTCTTCACTTTCCCAGTTGCCAAACTTTGGTACCTTTGCACGTTGCTGCAATGATAACAAGGTTATTACCTTTCCTTGCATAATTTTGTCTATGATGACATTTAAATTCTCATCAAGGAATACATCATATCCATGAATGCAGCATTTGGTTATGTGGCCCATTCTTTAGATAGTAAAGGCCACGAATCACGTAAACCACAACTGGCAGACAAGGCACTAAAGCAAGAAAAAGAAAACTGTTTAAATTTCTAAAGAGCAGATTATAGAGCCATTTTTTAAGCATCAACAAATACCCATATATTTGGTGTGTGTCTGTGGTTCAAAATAGATTTATGTATTAGCTACAACAAGAAAAAGTACATGAACGTGCGTAAACAAGTCCGCAGACTGATGCTTGGACACTACAAAGAAAACATGTGAGGCTCCAACTCTCATTACATGCACCCTAATAACAATTCTGAAATACATTAGCTACGAAGTTTTACGCCAGTCGAGATGGTCAAATTGCCAGACTCCTTTCCTCGAGCTCAAAATAAGAAGAGCGGTCTGGCAATTTGAACACCTTAAGTCACATAAAATAGCAGTCAAATTCAACTGACTGCTCCAGGTGGCGAGAAACAGGTTGTCCACTTGTCCAATCCAGGCGGTAAGAAACAACTTAATATCTCTAGGCTGGCCTTCATGAATGGCATAATGAAACTTAGATCTATATTGAGAAAATTATATGAGATATATAAATTGCTAGGTCATTTCAGCATTTATTCTCGATTTAGGTTATAGATATTTAAGAATGTGAACAATATAACAGGTAAGAATTTTGAACAAGGAATGAAATATGCAATGTCCGTATTTAAATTGCCCCTGTTATTATGTGAAGGGCAGGCAACCAGGAATCTTCCAAAGCCCATAGTTATGAGATGCACGTGAATGTGGGCATGCTCAAAGACTTATACTTTACCATCACGTGCAACAAAGGATGTCACAAAACCAGCTTCCAATAATATAATAGCTGGGGATATAAACTATTCATCAAACATTCTCGTGTCAAGACACCTCTAGAATAAAAACGAGATAAATCAGGAGCTAAGCAACAATTAATGAAAAGATATGGTGAATCAGTAATTCCTAAGTCAATCTATAACTATTTTGAGAACCATGACATCATTTGTTAAAATTACTTCGTGTATCAGGAAATTTCACTTAGGGTCACCACTATATTGCGAAAGATGAAGCTACTTCAAACACGATGAGGGAGGGAGGGAGGGAGAGAGAGAGAGAGAGAGAGAGAGAGAGAGAGTTGTAAGTTATAGCCAAATAGGAGGATATGTGCATATGCTGTGCTAAAAACTATTTCACAGTACTTGGAGAGAAAATTGAACTACGTTTTATCTCTGAGTTGCTATCCTATGACTGATACCCAATAGCATAAATTTAATCACCTCATATTTTACTACCCTGAAATATATTGAAACAGATCAGTGGGAGATTAGATCCACACAGCTATATGTCAGTAGAACCACTGAAAGTGTTGTAAACTTAAACTCCATTGCTCAAACAAAAATAGACACGAAATCGTGAGAAACTGTAGCCAATGCCCATCGGAAAAAGCGTATATCCAACTGGTAAAATGTTCATAAAGACCGGTGCACAGCAAAGCAAGAAAAGCACATAGAATGTAACCATTTCACTCCAGGAAATACAAGGAAATAGTTAATATCCATCCTGTCTGAATAGAAATGCATGAAATGAAGTCAAACATTCTCATTGTACAACACTATGGCACACGTTGTAAAATATTATACAAAAGTATTCCATATATCATGGAACAAAAAACAGATTACAGGGGACATATAACTTATTGCCAAAAAAAGTACCAAGAACAATTAAAACAAGCACAACGGCATACCACGAGTGCAGTGACAGTGTAAAAGAGAATGAAATTGATCAAATCACTGAGGCATGGGAATTTCCAGTTTCCCAAGTAAAATGCTCAGTTAATTAAGGCTTCCACAACTAAATTCTCAGTACTATACAGTACAGTACAAAAACTTCAAATATCTTTCACCAAAGACATTAGACCAACAGAAATTGAATGTAACTCATCTTTCCCATGGAGCACCAAACCAATGAAAGTAACCATCAAGAATATGCACAGTCAAAAGCAATAGACATATGATGCAACATATATCCATGGCTTCGGGCCTTAGTTTTATTGAAGGCAAATGGTGCAAAGTACATAATCAAGATGGCCTATACAGAAGCCAAAAATAGTCAACTGTTCATTCCCATGCTTATGTACATACTAAAAAGAACAAAGGTAGTCCAATACGCGAGATTCCTCCACTCCCGGATCAAATTCACGAGGCCTCATCTCCTTGCGAAGAAGGTCATCATGTGCACATACTTAACCCCCCCCCCCCCCACCCCCACTCGCGCGCAGTGGGACTGTTTCTGTTTTTGAAGGCGTGACCTCCATGTCAGATGGAGCAACCTTAGTTTTGCACCGAGATTCAACCCCATGGACAAACTCCAATGTTCTTAAAACATATCAACTAATAGTACAGCATGTCACACGTCGATACTTGGGAAACTGAAATTTAAGAATCCCAAATTGCTCTCGACCCTTTCCTCCTACCCCACCCAACAACAAACTACATACCATTGTCTAACATATAATTACACGGACTAGTCCTACAGATATACAATTTGAATGTCCCTGCAGTAATGTAGACAATTACCTAATTTTCAATCTATTCATATCATTAAATTTGTGATAAGAAAATGGAAAGAAATGTAGCCCATATATGACATATGCTATTTAGAGAAATTTAGTAGTTGCATTCTATGGCGCAAGTTTCAAGATGAATTCAACCCGTCCTTCCTCCATGAAGACGAACTGTAGCCCATATATGACATATGCTATATAGAGAAATTTAGGAGTTGCATTCTAAAGCCAGAGTTTCAAGACGAATTCAACCCGTTCTTCCTCCATGAAGACGAACCTCTAAACAATACCATCCAACCTTATATCACAACAGGTTTGTTTGAAATACTATACAACAGCTAGTATCTCCAAATAAAGCTGATCAACCCGTATTATCTAACAAGAGAAGGTTTCTCATTCAACAGATTGAATAAAAGAACCATATGTGATAACGAAATATTTATACAAAAAATCAAAAAGAAAGTACGATACAAACATCAAGATTTCTTCACTATACATGAAACCAACATCATAAAAGCATGATCAACACCTAAAGGACATATTTATAGCAAGAAAAACTAAGAGAACGTGGATAAACTTACCGCCATTTGCCTTGTAAATCAAACCCACAATAGGGCAGTACAAAAGCCCTTCACAAAAGACTAGTCTTTGCTGTCAACCCAGTACTAAGATCCCCTGCTCTTCGAGAAATTCTTTCACTCAAAAATCCAAGAGAACAGAAAGAGAGTTGGAAGAAGAAATGAAGATATGGGCTATCAACCATTGACCGGCGCCACCGGTAGCGTTTGACTAATCGCCTCCATGTCTGATTTTTCTATCAAGTCTTCTCTCTAAAGTCTTTGTCTCTTATAGTTTGTATATTGTCAAGAACCGGCAAATATATCCAAAAATAATCTGATAAAATAAAACTTTTGTGCCCACAAAAATCTAATAATGCACCCACAGAAAAAGTTACGAAAAACAAGTAATTATCAGCGTATGATTGCCTTCTCGGCAAAGAAGTTTGTGTAAATATTATGAACGTTATACAGAAATTAGGGTCAGATAATTTCAAATTTCTGCCACGTCAAATTTATATCTAGTCTATGCTGGACGTGAATAAATACAGTTAAACCATCGTATTTGTAACAAGTATTTAAAACAATCACAATTATGAATGTGGTGGTTTTTTTGACAAAATTTCATATGAAATTTCTCTTTAAATTGTCCGTGGGATACGGTGAAAAAATGTCAATACTTAGTTATTTGCCAGAACGAGCATGATTTAACCATAAAACATTGCCAAAACATTTCTTTTCTTATACGAACATGGTTCACTTTGGTATAACAAACATAACAAATTGATGTCCGAGTTGTAAGAATCTTCCTTCAATCCCGTATATAATAACAATTAATAATCGCTTAATATTTTTAGTGACTTTCTGCTAATACTTTCAGAGATAATGATTAGCATTATTTTTTAGCGTCGGCAAATAAAAGTTATTAAAATTATTTTAGCGACCATTAATTATCACAATATGGGAGTATGAGAAAAATTCCTTCAATTTTGGTAGCAGCTAAATTGTTTCTAACACACACACACAATAAAATTACCAGGAATATTTTGCTTGAAGTAGATAACACTAGTGTCGCCCATATGCTTTTATACACCGTGACCCCTCCTCCCTAATATCGAAACTTTGGTTATGTATTGTGGGGAACTCTTTGTGCGACCGTGGCAGGTGACTATTACTCATGTATGATGATGGGGAAAATGATTCGATGCTACGTGGAGGTGCCACAAAGGATGCGGTTTGAGTCAGCTTCCAGGTAGGCAACGCGGGAGACAGCAAGGACGGCGTAAGGGCTGAGGGCAAGGCTCCCCAGACAGGTCGTGAGGGCTGGCAGCGCTGCGCAGGCAGGGCGACAACGAACAGGACTGACGGTCTACAGTCGCGAGGCGGGTGCAGCGTCAAGGGTCCGGAGACGGGAGTCCAAGTGTATTTCTCTCACTAGAATTCCAGAGAGAATGTCTTTTTAGAGAGAGAAAGTGAAAAGTCCAAATGAGAGAAAAGATCCTTGAGAAAGCTCCAAAGTCACTATTTATAGGCAAAAATGTGCATGTGTCATAAGTTGACATGTGTCACCCCCTGGGAACGACACGTCGCCAGGGGGGCCAAAGCACTGACCCTCCGTTGGACTGCCGGTCCCTAAGTTCGTGCTGCCCTGCCCTTGCAACATCTCTCTGCCTGTCTGAGGAGACTGATCATGCCGCGGTAGCATGGTCAGAGTAGCCCGTTGCCCCAGCCTCCAGTCCAAGCCCTTACTGAATCCCACAGGCCTGGCAGCGGTGGGGAAGACCCGACGCCCAGCTGCCAGGTGGACTAGGCAAGATGCCCCTCCGGAGACCTGCTCCCATCTCGGAGTGACCCGGGGGTCATAGTCCTTAGGGGTGCCGACGCGAGCCCCCAGTGCCAGAGCACGTAGGCCAGTCACGCAGGCACCCTGGCGGAGATAGTGTCCCGGAGGAGTCACCTATCCCGCTGCGAAGGGTCCTCGTACCGGAGCACGGAGCGAAGTCCCCCTGGAATGAAGACAGCGATGGCTTTGAGGTTGTGAGCCCATCCCGTAAGTATATAACATGATTGTGGCGCATGGGCGCGGTTGAGTGCGGGCGACGAGGGTCGCAGAGTGATGTCCGAGCAACAAGGGTCGTTGCGTGGATGGCGCGCGACCGTGAGCGACGGTTGTCATGGCGACAGAGCGGCCACAAGTGACGGTCATCGAGACTACGAGCGACGGTCATCGCGACGAAGGAGCACGGCCGAGAGCGACGGTCGTCGCGACTACGGCGGAGCGCGGCCGCGAGCGACGGTCGTCGTAACTACGGAGGAGCGCGGCCGCGAGCGACGGTCGTCGTGACAACGGAGCACGGTCAAAGGTGACGGCGTCGGTCGTCAAGGCAGGTGGCCGACCCCCAAGGGAGGCCGACCCCTTGGGGTGGCCAACCCCCCAAGGGAGGCTGACCCCCGAGGGTGGCCGACCCCTTGGGGTGGCCGAGGTGGAAGGCACGTCGAGGTCGCTTCACGAGTGGTTCACGTGACTTGAGCATGCATTGCTTTGACCGGCTCTCGAGCGTTGAAAAGTTGACCGCTGACTGGGTGATGTGTCGTGCAAAGTGGGTCCCTTAGCGGGTCCTGGGGTGCGACCAGAATAGGGTATGAACATAAGCCCCCTGCGTGTGGCGTGCGCAGAGGGGCAACCCGAGCGGGCGTCGCACGCATAAATGATGTGGTTACAGCCCATCCTGCTGCGGGGGCCAGGGTCCCTGGTGATGGAGCCTGCGATGACGCTAAGCCCGTGTAGCAGTTTGATTGAGCCGGCGATGGCGTTAGCCCGTGATGGCGCTCAGCCCATGCCGCGGTTTGATTGAGCCGGCGACGGCATACGGCCCGTCCCGCAGTTTGATTGAGCCGGCGATGGCGCTAGCCCGTGATGGCGCTCAGCCCATGCCGCGGTTTGATTGAGCCGGCGATGGCATACGGCCCGTCCCGCAGTTTGATTGAGCCGGCGATGGCGCTAGCCCGTGATGGCGCTCAGCCCATGCCGCAGTTGATTGTGTCGGCGATGGCTTCAAGGTTGTGAGCCCATCCCGTAGTTTGATTGTGCCGGCGATGGCGCTAGCCCGTGATGGCGCTCAGCCCATGCCGCAGTTTGATTGAGCCGGCGACGGCATACAGCCCGTCCCGCAGTGTGATTGAGCCGGCGACGGCACGGAGCCCGTCCCGCAGTTTGATTGAGCCGGTGATGGCGCTCAGCCCATGCCGCAGTTTGATGGCGTGGTGAATAAGTGTGATGCCCAAAGGCCTGTATCATGATTGTTGCGCATGGGCGCGGCGACGAGCATCGCGGGGTCAATACTTGGTGCCGGGGGCACGCATCATGAAGATGGCGCGGCGACGAACGTCGCGAGGCTATACTTAGTGATGTCGTCGTGGCAATTGAGCACGGTCGGTGACGAGCATCAAGTGACCATTGGCATTGAGCGCGCGTTGTAGAGAGCGCGATGAGTTAACATGGGCGACGTGGATCGAGGAAACGGCACGCTGGCGACGGGGCCGGTCTCGGAGTTGTCATGTGAGTGCGTGCGACGAAGGCCGTAGAGGTGGCGCGTGGGGGCGCACGACGGTCATTGTGGCGACGGTGCGTGGGCGACAAACTGCGACGAGGCGCCGGCGAACGGGAGCGTAAAAAAAAAGGAAAAGAGAAAGAAAAAGAAAAAAAAAAAAAGGAAAAGAAAAGAAAAAAAAAAGAAAGGGAGCGCGAAAGGATGGGAAGGTAGATGAGGGGCCAAGATTGCATCTTGGCCCACCCCAATATATAAGGAGAGGAAGGGGAGGGGGGAGGCACCGCCATTTGTGCCAACAAAAGCCAGAGAAAGAGAGAGAGAGAGAAGAAGAGATGGTGAGAGAAGGGCGGAAGGGGGCGAGGGGTCGTCGGGGCCAAGGGGGTCGGCCGAGAGGAGAGGTCGGTGGCTCAGCGAGGGGAGGGGGGTCGGCCAGTCATGGGGGGTCGGCCGCACACGGGGGGTCGGCCAGTCATGGGGGGTCGGCCGCACATGGGGGGTCGGCCAGTCATGGGGGGTCGGTCACGCAGGGTGTCCGACAGGCCCAAGTCCCAACCTTACAGCCCGGAGCTACGTCAGCAGCAAAGAAAGTTCGGCAGAAGATGTGGGCGAAGCCGCGAGGGGCCGCGGCTGGTACATCGCGACCGCCGCGGGGTATGACGACTGTACCTGTGCCGGCGCCGCCAGTCGATGAGGCCATACCAGCAGCGGGTGTCGAGGCGGCAGTGCCATTGACCTTTGACGATGGCGGTAGGAGGTCCTACGATCCGGAGCCGGATAAGACAAACACATTGCTGGGGGTGAGGGGAGTAGTACCGTGTGTACCGGACCGGGAGCTGTGGAGGGAGTTGGCTATTCGGGTGGCAGACGGAGCGTTCACGACACCATGGGGTGGTTCGTCGATGGGAGAGGAGCCTCGGCTGTCGTCACCATATCTTCGCGCGCCGAGTTGGGCGGAGGCGCCTGTGATGTCGCCGAGGTATGTACCGGCATTGTTGATTGGGATAGAGGATATACCTTGGTCGCCGGTGGTGTTCAAGGGCCATAGTGCGATGCCGGTAGGGTGGGACTTTTGGTGTGAGCATATGGTGGAGACACCGGAGAGGGCGCAGGTGTTGCAGGCACTGGGACTGTTGCCGGCGATCAATATCACGGCGAGGGGGCTGGAGTTATATAGGGATACGCCAGGGATGACCCGATTGCTGGCAAGATGGAGCACGCAGTCGCATACGTTCGTGACCGAGTTCGGGGAGATCGGGCCGACGTTACTTGATGTGTTGATGCTGACACGGCTGCCGATACACGGGGAGGTGGATGCACGGGTGACCCGGTTGAGTGGGGAGGAGCGGTTGTTGCAGACGCAGCTACTAGACATCCTGGCGGAGACGAAGAAGCATCGGAAGGGGACGTACGGTGGGTGGCTGCGCCAGTTCTATGGTACGCCGCAGGCGAGGACAGGCCAGAGGTTGGGCAATGCTGCCCAGTTCGTGATGGGGCCGTATTATGGCAACGATCGGTACGAGTTGGTGGCATTTTTGGCTATGTTCTTGTCGAGGTAAATTTTCGTACTGTTATGTGATTATGCGTGAATATATCGTATGTCCTGCTTGCCATGTAGAACGTCAAACTGATATATGTTGCCGGTCGTTGCTTGCAGGTTTGTGTTCGAGGGGACACCTGAGGATGGCATTTCCCCGAGGGTGTTTCCCTTGGCCATTCGGATGGCGCAGGGAAGGCGGGTCGGCTTGGCTCCGGTGTATTTGGGCACGTTATATTCGCGGCTAGATCAGTTCGTGAATGACGTGAAGCGGTCATATGGTCGGTATCAGGTGGCGACGTACGTGGACTGGATGTTCTTGCAGAGGTACCTGTACGAGTGCTTTCCAGGGTACCGGCCCGATGGATATCCACTCGCACATCCGTCACCGACGATGGGGACAGTGACCCGTCCAGGCAGGTCACGGCAGGTAGCGTTATGGTGCAGCGGGTCTCGGGCGTTTGCTTGGGCAGGCATCAGGAGGCCGGGGTGTCCGTTGGCACAGATTCTAGACAAACGGGAGGAATGCGAGCGACGGCCCTATATGGAGATGCATGTGTCATATGGTACGCCACCATGGCTGCATGTGTAGGAGGTGACGACAGATCTGAGCAGGAGAGGCGAGTTAGTGCCAGGACAGCTGGCGCTATTGGTTGCGTACTTTCCCGGCTGGCTCCCGGTGTTGACAGATGATGGCGGGAAGCCCGCCGAGTGCTGCTATTATGTGGCGAGGTATAGCCCGGACCGTCTGTCGTTGGCATTCGGGTATGACTTAGAGCCCCCATGCGGTTATGACAGCCCTTGGAGTGTGGCGACGGCTTTTGGGTATACACGATATGACAGAGCCCGCGAGTGGCCGGCACCGACGACAGAGTGGAGGCAGCCAGGGACAGAGGTGGCAGGGGCGATGACAGCGGATTATGCACATTGGTGGGAGTGGCTGCGAGGGAGCTGGGCCGAATGGCTGGCACAGCCGTCAGGCACACGTCGACAGGTAGATGTGTTTGCATGCGACCGAGCCCTGAGTCTGATATCGGCCACAGTCGCGAGGCAGTGCGAGATGCTGTCACTGGTGACCGGGAGTTCTGTTCCAAGCTCGGAGAGGGAGGCGGAGGAGGATGCCGGAGAGCTGGGGGATGCTGCCCCAGGGGAGGACCTCGGAGAGGAGCTTATTGCAGAGGTGCCGAGGGTGCCGGGGGCCGGCAAGGGCCCTTTATCGGCATTATGAGTGGGGATGATGAAGACAGCGCGTCAGGCTAGCGCCGGTACATCAGCCCCACACATATCAGGGGCGAAGAGGTCGCGCGACGTATTAGAGGAGCTAGACTCTGAGGTTTGCTTCTGTCCCTTCTTTTGTCGTATGAATATGGTTTGCATATTGATCATAATTTGTGAACTGACAGCGGTTTTGCCAGGGGGACGAGGAAGAGGCGGTCGCGGAGGGTAGCGAGGCCGTGACCGAAATCGAAGGCGAGGAGGCTATGGCAGCCGAGGCCGGCAGATCAGCTGACAGTGATGAGACTGAGGCCGTTGAGATATTGGCGGCCGGTGTGACGAGGAGGGTGAGTCCATTGCCTGTTACTGAGGAAACGGTGGGGGCACTATACGGCGGAGAGGGGAGCGATACAGTGATGTTTGATATTGACGAGGACTGGTGGACAGGCATGGAGACACAGGTTGTGGGAGGTGATGGGGTGATACGGCGGAGCCCGAGTCTGTTGTTGCTGCCCCGGTTCATGAGCAGGAGACACCGGTTCAGGCTGTGGTGGCGCGACGGCACGACGCATTGCCGGAGTCCGTGGTTGAGGTTGGCGCTACTCTACTGGAAATGCACTCAGCCACGATTGGTGCGCAGAGGGCGGGTGGAATGTTGGAGATTTCTGCAGCGGGCGGCAGTGGCGCGACAGCCGAAGAGATGAGTAGAGGGTCTTCGAGCGGTCAGGTGGATGTGGCAACTTGGGGGGGCCTCCAGCTACCGGTGGAGATGGTGCGCCGGTTAGAACTGGTGAAGGCAGCGTTCCCACAGACATTCGAGATAGTGGGGGTAGAGAACCCAGTACTACGGATGTGGGTGTCTGCCGGGTTTATGGAGTGGTTGCTGCCGTTTGCTAGTGTGCCGTCGACGGGTTGGACTGCAGAGTTCGTTGCTCGGTCGCTTTTAGAGTTCGCTCCGTTCACATCACTAGGCATGCAGCTGGACTGGCTAGCAGATTTCTTTAGGTCGAGGAGCGGCAGCCATGAGATGGATGAGAGGCGCGCAGTCGTGGTCATGCGGGAGATGTTGCTGGAGCGGCGCCGTACAGGGTTAGAGGCGGAGCGGTCAGAGATTACCGCAGAGTTGGCCGGGATTGACATGCAGGTAGCAGAGATAGAGAGACATCTTGTCGATTTGCAGAGGCAGTTGGCCGATCTACAGAGGCGGCGAGGTGAGGTGGATGGGCGAGAGTCAGAACGGTTGAGGCGACAGGCCGAGCTTGATGCTGGATGGTCAGAGGTACAAGCAGAGCGGGAGGCACTTCAGGCATTCAGCTCCCACCCAGTTGCATCACTGTTGTCTAGACTTTCATAGCTTGTATGTTACTTTGCTGTAGTTGTAGGGCTCAACGATGGCTAGTAAACGTTTGATGTATATGTATATATTTTCGATGATCTTGGCTTATTGCATGTTGTGTTCGGTTGCTCTTTTTTTTTTTTTTGAATGTCTTGCGCATTTTGGTCACCTGTGAATGTTCTCCCTTTCCCGCCCGTAGAAAGTGACTTAGGAAGCATAGGTTGAAAATGAGTGTTAGCTAGGCAGAAGCTGAGGTAACAGCATGACTTTGTATTGATAGGACGTGGGACAAAACGCCATTACATGAGTAGTGTAGAACGCTATACAGATCAACAAAAATTACAAGTCTGTAAGCAATGTCGCATGTACAAAAATGCTATGAGAGCGAGTACTATGATGCGGGCGGATAGGGCTGGGGGAACATTGCCGTGACTAAACATAATACTTCTTCAGGTAGCGGCCGTTGATGGGGGCCGAGATCTGACCGTCGTCGTGGTTGAGCAGGAGGTATGAGCCATTAGTGCGGGCTTCGTGCACCGTGAAAGGGCCCTCCCAGTTTGGCGTGAATTTAGGAGCTGACATGTTGGCTCGTACATGTTTGGCGGCTTGAAGAACAAGGTCACCCTCGATAAATGAGCGTGGCTTGACGGTCTTCCCATAAGCTTTCGTGAGCTGCTCATGATATTTCTTCATGCGGCGCAGGGCCGTGGCTCGTCGTTCGTCGAGGCCGTCAAGTGCCGCCAGCCGGGCTATTTCATCTCCGAGACCGCTGCTTAGAGAAAGTCGAGCCGATGGTACTGCGATCTCGGCAGGTACCACGCACTCGTCCCCGTAGACGAGAGAGAAGGGCGTGGCCTTTGTCGCTGTGTGCAGGGATGTTCTGTAGGCCCAGAGTGCCAGATTCAGTTGTTCGGACCATGACCGGTCGGCGTCATGCACCATTCGCGATAATACTCGGAGCAAAGTCTTGTTGGAAGCTTCAGCTTGACCATTACCTTGCGGGTAATAGGGAGTTGATGTAGCATGGCTGATGTTGTACCCTTCCATGAGAGCTCGAACCTCTCGGTTAATGAATGGCGTGCCATTGTCAGATATAATACATCGAGGGATGCCGAAACGACAGATGACGTCACGTAAGAAGTTAGAAACGGCACCTCCCGTGGCTCTCCGCAGAGGTACGGCTTCGACCCACTTCGTGAAGCGTTCAGTAGCAACCATGATCCAGGAATGGCGTCTGGATGGCGGGTGGATGGGGCCGATGAGGTCGAGGGCCCAAGAATGAAATGGCCACGGGGCTGAGATCATGCGCAAGTCGGATGCTGGCGTGTGTATCCTGTCGGCGTGCCGCTGGCAGGGTTGGCAGCGTCGGACATGAGAGATGGAGTCGGATTCCATAGTCGGCCAATAATACCCCAATCTTAGTAATTCTGCATACAGCTTCTGGGAGCCTTGATGTTCACCACAATCACCATTGTGTACTTCGTTAATGACCTTGACTACTTGGGCACCCTGCAAGCATCGCAGGGTGCGTCCCGAAAATCCCTTGCGAAACAACTCGCCTTCCGTCACAAAATACTTGACTGCCTTGCGCTTGATGGATCGTGCTGAGCCGCGGTCAGGTGGTAGAATCCCGTGGGATAAATACTGGATGAAAGGCTGGCGCCAGTCACCTTCGATGTCAATGACAAGAGCTTCTGCACCGTCAGGTGCATACAAGCACTCGGGACAGTCCTTTTGTATATCCGAGGCGTCCTTGGCCATGGATGGCCAATATAGGCCCATACGCTGGAGGCGACGATATAGAGGGGGACCGTCGAGGCCACAACACTTCTGGTGGCCGAGCTGTAATTTGTGCTTTGCCTCTTCCGGGGCCAAACATCTGGCTAGAGTGCCTCCGGGACACCGCCTGTATAAGACATCTCCCATCATTGAAAAGTCTGTAAGGGTGGAGGCATGAGCAAGAGATGGCGCTTTAAGTTTGTCGATAATCGGTTGCCTCCAATCGTCCGCAGTAACGTCCCTCGGGACTAGGTTCAGTGCTGTGCATGGTTCCATTCTCTTGACGATGGTTAGCATCCGTTGTTCACCATCGACTTCTATCTTTGACGCGATCGTGGCCAAGCTGTCCGCATGTCTGTTGTGGCACCTATTGTGATGTTCATACTGGACATGGCCGAGTCTTCCTTCCAAGTGTTGCACCAAGGCACGATAAGGTGCCAAGGCTGGTTCTTTGACCGCGAACTCTCCGTCCGCCTGCTTCATGACCAAATTTGAGTCTCCTTTCACACACAGCGCCTTAGCCCCCATACTGACGGCAAGCATGAGGCCAATGACAAGTGCCTCGTATTCAGCTTCGTTGTTAGACACCGGGAATGCAAGTTTGAAAGATAGTGAAGTGGTAACACCGTCTGGGGCCCGGAGGACTATGCCGGCACCCCCTTGCCGGAGGGGTGTGCCATTGGGACCTTTGCTAGTGGCAGAGCCGTCGAATTCAAGCGTCCACAGTTCATCGATGTCGGTGATCAGGGCTGTCTCCTCCCCAGGCAGTTGATCCGATGTCGGTTCACATTGTTGGCGTGGGAAGAAGGCCAGGAGGTCTGCAAGTGCTTGGCTCCGCAGAGCTGTAGGATTCTTGATAGATAAACCGAATTCGGCCAATAGCAACAACCACCGGGTGAGTCGACCAGACAGGGCGGGACGCGTAAGCATGTAACGGAGTGGGTCAGCCTTGGTGACGAGTGTGATCTGGTGCGCCAGAAAGTAATGTCTGAATTTCTGCGAGGCGTACACCAAGGCTAGACAGTGTTTCTCGAGCTCGGAGTAGTTGGCTTCGGGTCCCCTGATCACTCTACTGAGGTAATAAACAGGACGCTCGACACCTTCGACTTCTTGGGCAAGCAAAGCCCCGATGGATCTGGGTGTGGAAGTCAGGTAGAGTAGGAGTGGGATGCCCCGTTGTGGTACGACCATGGTTTGCGGTGACATGAGGACCGCCTTAATCCGTTCAAATGCTTGCCGTTGGGGCGCACCCCAATTCCATGGTGCGCTTTTACGCGTCAAGTGTTGGAATGGCGTAATGAGCTCGGCCAGCGCGGGTATGAAGCGTCGGAGGTAAGAGACCTTGCCGAGGAAGCTCTTCAGTTGCTTTGTGTTCTTGGGGGAGGGCATTTCTTGGATGGAGGCAGCTTTCGAAGGGTCAACGTCGATGCCCTGTCGACTGACCAAGAAGCCGAGGAACTTGCCGGAGGAGACGCCGAAGGCACATTTCAATGGATTCATCCGCATGTTATACTGGCGGCAACGATCAAAGACTGCTCGAAGGTCGGTGAGGTGATCACTTTCCTTCCTGGATTTGATAATAAGATCGTCGACGTAGTCTTCCACAGTACGGTGTATCATGTCATGGAAGATTGCTGTCATAGCCCTTTGATACGTAGCACCCGCATTCTTGAGGCCGAAAGGCATAACTTTCCAACAAAAATTACCCATAGGAGTGCGGAAGGCTGTCTTGGCGCTGTCGTCGGGGTTCATGCGAATCTGATTATAACCTGCGAACCCATCCATGAAAGATAAAGTTTCATATCCGGCGGCGGCCTCCGTAAGCATGTCGATATTGGGTAGTGGAAACTCGTCCTTGGGGCATGCCTTATTCAAGTCCCGAAAGTCAATACAGACGCGGACTTGGCCATTTTTCTTTTGTACAGGGACGACATTAGCCAGCCAAATAGGGTGAGTGATAGGTTCGATGAAGCCTGCCTGCAGAAGGCGTTCAATCTCTTGCTTGATTTTCAATTCGAGCTCGGGGCGGAATGTCCGCGGGTGTTGTCGGATAGGGACGGATCCGGTAGCAATGTTGAGATGGTGTGTGACTAAGGCAGGATCCAGTCCGGGCATCTCATTGTAGCTCCATGCCAAGACATCACGATACTCATGCAGGAGGGAAACCAATTCCTCTCTTCGGCCGGGGGCGAGTTTTGTGCCAATGTAGGTGTGCCGCGGTTCTTCGCCCGGGTCGGCCAGGTTGATTTCTTCAATATCTTCAGCCTGTGGTCGAGGGCCGTCCTCATAGCAAGGTGGTGCCGCGCCGGGGGTGAGGTCAGGATCTGGCTGGCAATGCTCGGCCGTGCAGCACCATTCAGTCTCTCCAAGGGGGTCGGGGTCGAGGGGGTCTGATGAGGGACCACCTGGAGCCCCTGCATACCGTCATAATTGATAGATGATTTTGCCGTCCTTGACGATACGTTGAAAGGCCGGCTCAGCCTTTTGCTTCTTGGACTTGGGGGAAGAAGGGGGGAATTGGTCGTGGCAGCAGGCGAAAGCGGTGGGGTTGATCCATTATTCTTGTTACTTTTCTCGGTTTTGGCCTTGGGAGGCTTGTCCCCGCACAGCTCATCCCAAGTTGGCAGCCTGGTAGAATGTATATGAGTAGCATTCTCACCATCCTCGGCAAAATTAGTGAAGAAGGAGGCCTCGGCGAAATAAGATTCGGCGCATTCAAAGGGGGCTTTGGTTGCAGGGATTGTCATCGCTACCTCATGCCCCGTAGAACCGGCTACCAGCTTCACACACTGGTGGTATGTTGAGGGAACGGCCTTGTTAACATGGATCCATGGTCGCCCGAGCAGGAGGTGAAAGGCAGACTCGCTGTCTATTACGTGAAAAGTAGTGTCGCGACGGACAGTTCCGACCATGAGGTCGACAGTGATATGGCCGAGGGTCGACTGAGGACCCTGTCCAAAGCCGGTAATCTTGACGGGGTCACGGATGATTTTCCTTGGGGGAATGCCGGCCTGTTGCAGGGTGATGAGAGGTATGATGTTGATCGAGGCGCCGCAATCAACCAAGGCACGACGGAAGCCCGTGCCATTAACAGTACATTCTAAAAACAGCGGCCGATTGTGATGCTCGACCGGCGGCGAGTCTTCATCCGAGAAGACTAAGGCCGTGGAGGGGATGTGACGTAATTCAGCCTGGACGGCGAAGCATTCGGGACCGAGGCCGGTGGTGACCTCGAGCAGGCAATTGGAAAGATAAGTCCGGGCGGCGGGTGAAAACCCCATTTCATCAAAAAAACTTTTGATCTTCGTCATCTGTCGAAAGGAAGACATCGACTGCTTAGCTGGAGGAGGCACGTTCGTCAGTATGGGCTCTGCCGGGGCTTCGTGGATTACAGGCTCGACATGGTCAGTGACAGCCATAAGGGCCTGGTGCTCCCTATTGTTGCGATGCGGTGGGTAGGGATCTTTGCGTACATCGTTGTTCTTCCGTAGCTGTAGGTCGCCCGACGCTACCTTCCTTGCAAAGATGGTTCGCAGTGCATTACAATTTTTGAGCGGATGGCCAAGGGCTCGATGGAAAGGACAGTAGGTGGGTCTGGCCTTTTCTTCGTCTGTGATGTTGGTCCGCATTGGTGGCAGTTGGAAATTTTTGTCATGCGCCACCCATTCCGCCAAGAGTTCCTTCACTGTATTCAGATCACAGGGATAGTCAGGTGCAGGCCTTTGTTGCCTTCGCTTGTCGGAGCCTTGGTCCCCATCTGGAAGCTGACGCTTGAAGCCTGCATAGTTGTTGCTGTTGTTGCTACGCTGAGTGATAGGTGTATCTGCTGAGGCCAACAGCGTACTTTGCGGTCGAGGCTTCCATGACTTGACAGGACCAACTGTCTCGTAAGTTCGTCGGGCTATCTCCTTGAGGTGTCCCCATGACCTCAACTGTAGGTTCTCGATATGCACTCGGTAGACGTCAATCATATTTTTGATGCATATGGGAACCAACGTTTCGTCTTTGCTAAAATCCGTGCACTCAAGGCACTTGAGATGAAAACGATGCACATATTTATTCAAGTCTTCTCCCTGGTTCTGGCGAATGCCAGCAATATCAACGATAGTCACGCGCTCGGTCTCGTAATGAAACTTGTCTAAGAACAGCTGGACCATGTCGTTCCAGGTGTGGACGGTCCCTGCGGGGATCTGGTGATACCAAGTGTAAGCCAAGCCTGTAAGGGATTTGTGGAATTCTCTCAACTTTAAGCTGCCTCCTGTACCATACTGCTCCAAGGAGCCTGCGAATCTTGTTAGGTGCTCACGGGCGTTGCCCTCACGTCCGTTGAAGAGCACAAAGTTTGGTTGCTTGTACTTGAGGGGGTAGGGTGCGATGGCGATATCATTGGCGTACGGGGCGTGTCCGGTCAGACGGGTTGAGGAGTCCGGTTCGGAATTCCTCGACAGGCGACGGACAAGGGCTTCCAAATCTGACCGAGTGACATAGTTGGAGGATGGTGCCTCATTGCCGGTCAAGGGGTGATGACCGCCTGGTGCGTCGCGAGCCCCCGAGCCCCCAGATGGTACGGCTTGATGAACGGGGACATGGGAGGGTTGGTATAGTACAGGTGCTGGCAAGGGCAGCTGTGCAGGGGCGAGTGTGGGTTGGCGAGACATGTCTATCACTTGGCCGGGGGTTTGGTGTTGCTCAGGTGGATACGGATTAGGTTCCATCTCGATGGAGTCATGAGTTTCAGAGGAGCTTCTTGCCGGCATCGGATGAGATGGTGTGACAGCGGGGAGAATCTGCTGCAAGACTGGCCCGAGATCCGTGTGTAGCTTGCGGGGCGGCACTGCAGAAGGAGATGTGTCAGCTACTGGTGGCGAGGGTGTTGCGAGCCCTACCGCCAAGGGTCTGGATATCCAAGGCGGCGGTAGTCGCGACACTGGGGCCGGGGCGACGTCAAAAGCTGGCCCCGGTCCTGAAGGCTGGATTGATGGAGCGGCCTGCTGCGAGGCCAGGGCTTGTATGGATTTTTGCATCTCCATAATGGCGGCTAGTAGAGTGGTCTGTGAATCTTGCAGAGTGGTGATGGTTGGAGTGAGTTGCTGGATGGCTGCACTTACGATCACTTGCACGTCGGGGGTAGTGGTTGGCAGCTGGTCTTGGAGCCGCGTGGCGCTAGTCTCTTCCTGATCACCGAGGTGGTGTTCTTGCATGGCGAGGTTGGGTCCTTGGCTGGTTGTCCTGGTAGCTCTCCGTTGCACAGGCATGATGCCTAAGTCCGGAAGATGTGCAAACCGCAATACGATGCTCACCTCCCCAGCGGAGTCGCCAAAATGATGATGCGGAAAATGGTTCGATGCTACGTGGAGGTGCCACAAAGGATGCGGTCTGAGTCAGCTTCCAGGTAGGCAACGCGGGAGACAGCAAGGACGGCGTAAGGGCTGAGGGCAAGGCTCCCCAGACAGGTCGTGAGGGCTGGCAGCGCTGCGCAGGCAGGGCGACGACGAACAGGACCGACAGTCTACAGTCGTGAGGAGGGTGCAGCGTCAAGGGTCCGGAGACGGGAGTCCAAGTGTATTTCTCTCACTAGAATTCCAGAGAGAATGTCTTTTTAGAGAGAAAGTGAAAAGTCCAAATGAGAGAAAGATCCTTGAAAAAGCTCCAAAGTCCACTATTTATAGGCAAAAATGTGCATGTGTCATAAGTTGACATGTGTCACCCCCTGGGAACGACACGTCGCCAGGGGGCCAAAGCACTGATCCTCCGTTGGACTGCCGGTCCCTAAGTTCGTGCTGCCCTGCCCTTGCGACATCTCTCTGCCTGTCTGAGGAGACTGATCATGCCGCGGTAGCATGGTCAGAGTAGCCCGTTGCCCCAGCCTCCAGTCCAAGCCCTTACTGAATCCCACAGGCCTGGCAGCGGTGGGGAAGACCCGACGCCCAGCTGCCAGGTGGACTAGGCAAGATGCCCTTCCGAAGACCTGCTCCCATCTCGGAGTGACCCGGGGGTCATAGTCCTTAGGGGTGCCGACGCGAGCCCCCAGTGCCAGAGCACGTAGGCCAGTCACGCAGGCACCCTGGCGGAGATAGTGTCCCGGAGGAGTCGCCTATCCCGCTGCGAAGGGTCCTCGTGCCGGAGCACGGAGCGAAGTCCCCCTGGAATGAAGACGGCGATGGCTTTGAGGTTGTGAGCCCATCCCGTAAGTATATAACATGATTGTGGCGCATGGGCGCGGTTGAGTGCGGGCGACGAGGGTCGCAGAGTGATGTCCGAGCAACAGGGTCGTTGCGTGGATGGCGCGCGACCGTGAGCGACGGTTGTCATGGCGACAGAGCGGCCACAAGTGACGGTCATCGAGACTACGAGCGACGGTCATCGCGACGAAGGAGCACGGCCGAGAGCGACGGTCGTCGCGACTACGGCGGAGCGCGGCCGCGAGCGACGGTCGTCGTGACAACGGAGCACGGTCAAAGGTGACGGCGTCGGTCTTCAAGGCAGGTGGCCGACCCCCAAGGGAGGCCGACCCCTTGGGGTGGCCGACCCCCAAGGGTGGCCGACCCATTGGGGTGGCCGACCCCTTGAGGGTGGAAGGCACGCCGAGGTCGCTTCACGAGTGGTTCACGTGACTTGAGCATGCGTTGCTTTGACCGGCTCTCGAGCGTTGAAAAGTTGACCGCTGACTGGGTGATGTGTCGTGCAAAGTGGGTCCCTTAGCGGGTCCTGGGGTGCGACCAGAATAGGGTATGAAC
>JAVXUP010002872.1:0-101320 GCA_033070095.1 Escallonia herrerae
TTGTTCTCCTTCTTTCCCTTTTATAAAGTCCTCTCTTAGTGGTTAGTTATTCCCCCTTTAATTCGGGAGTTACCAGACTAATGAGAGGTTACTCTTATTAGTGGGTAGTTAAGAAGTGGGAAGGTGGCCGGTTACCACTTCCCACTTCTCCATTAAGGGAGTGACAGTTTTTAGAGTATCAGATGGTGACATGTGTCACCATATCTTATGTGGTATTTTCTTCCCATATCAGTAACCATGACATACATGGCCCCATAGAAACTACCTATTGCAAATGGGGGAAAAGGCATACACTTTTTCACAAGCAAAAGTAATGGCTAAATTTAGATATTCCCTAGTAAAAGA
Organism: Escallonia herrerae; assembly: GCA_033070095.1. Lineage (NCBI taxonomy): Eukaryota > Viridiplantae > Streptophyta > Magnoliopsida > Escalloniales > Escalloniaceae > Escallonia > Escallonia herrerae. Next base: position 346 of record JAVXUP010002872.1, read on the forward strand.
CGGAGTATACAGATAGAAAACGTGTCTAGATAACCAAATGCATTAGAAGGGGATATAACTCATGGATATCGGTTTGGACCGAGTCTTCTCTCGTAGCTGGACCCCTAAACCATTGTTTAAACCGATCAAAATATTTGGAGGGACCACAAGAAGACTAAAGAGATATGCCGAAGAGGGTTGTGTAGTCCAATCAAGGGGCATGTCTCATACATCATAGGAGCCATCGTTAAACATGAAGGCATCGGTAATGATTGACCAAATACAAAAAGATGACCCTAAGAGCCATTTGTCTACCTTCGATATATATCCTTTGACATTTGGATGAGCTCATAGATTCCTTGGTGTGTCCATCGATTAGCGTAGATAGCAGACAAAACGACCCACCATGCGCTCCAATTAGCCTTTGACATTAGTCAGCAAGACCGAATCAGCATCCCGCTTGTTGACCAGCCTATCCAATATAAACTAGACTCTCGAAGCAACAAGTTCTCTGTTTCGGTCTTGATTGGGTATCCGGGTAAAGTGAAGGCAATCCCATCTTTGAGAGGAGGTTCTAAAGGATTGGGGGCAAATGGACTTGGGTTCTTTTTTATGAGGATCAGAATATTTGGATCCATATGTAGGAGCAGTATGATTCCTAAGGGCTGATATACTCCAGCGAGGGTGAGGATGAAACGCGGCACCTTCATCACCCTTTTGGTATTGGCTTTTCCTGTCCCGTGATTTTAGAATGAAGGTTACAGGATATGGTTGAAAAGGTGGAAGATCAACATTAAAAATAACAAAGAGGTCTATAGTCGAAAGGAACTAGATTTACGAATAAGGTGAAGAGTCCAAATCCGACTTAGCTACAATCATATCAAATGGTTAAGTGAAAGGTAACCGTCTAAAACCTACAGTTCAAACTGAATTGAGTTGCACGATCACTGGGGTGGGGGGAGGGGCATTGCTAGCCTCTGAAGCTAAAACTGTGAGGTGACCAATAAGATATGGACTAGTGTGCATAGCGAATAAGTTATGATTAAAGGCGCGTGTCTTTTCATCACAAAACAGTCATAATTTTTAATAACAGATGGCTGTTAAGGATGAGAGTAGTGGCAGTTAAAGTTTACAAAATGTGGAGTCTGTTTTAAAGGAACTTCGTGATAGTTTTTGCACAACTATCACTACAGAAGGAAAAATAGATAGCAGTTACAAGAATAATAAGCAAACAATTTTTCAAGAAGCATGAAGTATTTGAACAAGCGATTTCCGGCAGTTGCAAAAGAGTAGCAATTGAAAATGATAAAAGGAAGAAGCAAGATGAAGAAAAGATACAACCCAACTCTCAGATAAATCATGACTTGATTTCAAGTCTTCTTCTTTCCTATATGTTTCTTTTATGTTTATAGGCTTTGCTTTCTAGTTTCCGGACATCATGGCAACATTTTAAGTTGTCAACACTCACAACCATTAAATAAAATTTCTTTTTCTTTCTTCGTTGTGCAGTCATTACAAGAAATAACACTTTTGGTGACGAACATTTCCGTCGCTAAAAGTGCATATTCTGTCCGAAAGAATTTTAGCGATGGAATGTCCGTCGCTTAAAATTTGTCGCAGAAAACGTTGTGGGGAATATTGAAATTCGTCGATAAAGTTTGACCTTTACTGATGTACTTAATTACTTGCAGGGACAGGACATTACATCGCTAAAAGTAATGTCCTTGCTTTCTAATTTATTTATTTTTTTGAAATTAATTTCTAAAAATATCTTTAACGACCGAAATCCCGTCGCTAAAAGTCCATCGTCTATTGTGCTGGACCTTTAGCGACAAAGTGTCCCCAGCAAAAAAAATTGTTGATTAAAACTTTTAGCGGTACAAAGTCCGTTGCTAAAGATCTGTCGGTAAAAGCCAAACCTTTTGCGACGGGCAGTCCGTTGCTAAAGATCCATCAGTAATAACCTTTAGCGACGGTAGCAGTCCATAGCTAAAAAGCTGTCACAATTTTGTCCTTTTATACTTTTAGCTACGAAAAAAAATATGTCGTTAAAAATAATTTCAAAACTTTTTTTAATACCCAAACTTGCGTTCTATAACTCAAGTCCAACCACACAAGTTTAAAAGTTGTCCGTGTCCCTTCTTCATTTTCTGTTGTCTCTCTTTCTTTTTCTTTGTATTGGTTAGGTCCCCGAGGTTCTTTCTCTCTCTCTCCGCCACCGCCCACCAGACCAAGTACCACCAACCACCATATCTCAACAATACAGTACTCGATCTGGAGAAGACTACATCCGATGGGGTGGACAGAGGTGGTGTTGATTGCAGCGGGGGTGAACAAAGAAGGAGGCACCTTTGCGGCGCGTGGCCCTTTGTGGCAGTATATCTGGGGTGCCAAACATTTGGCAGCGGCATTGATATTGGTCACAATGGCAGTAGGGTGGTGATCGATTTTAGGACTCATGGTTCTGGCAGCGCTGCTGTTATATGTATTCGCTTTTTTTAACGGCATATCCGTCGTAGCTGTGGTGATCAGAGGAGATACCCACCCATGACAGTGGTCGGTGCAGGTGTTGATTGCGGCCGGTGTGATCGAAGAAGGAGGCAGCGGTAGCCCCCTTGGTAGCTACAGATTTTGTTGTTGTTGTTAGTATTGTTATCGGCGAATGATCGTTCAAAGGCACTGGATGGTGACTGCTTTACGGCGTCAGTGGTAGCTTCATAGGGGCGTCGTTGGGTGGCAACGCCATTGATGACCACCAATGGGTTAGGGAAATCTTGAGTTTGGCTGGTGGTGGTTGGTGGCGACGACGTTGATTTAGATGGTGGTAGTCAGTGATAGTTAGTGGTGTTGGGTATTGTACTGCACAATTGCCTTCTTCTTGTTTAATATATGAAACCCAAATTAACATTTGAATAGTATCTTTGATTTTAATTTGCTTTGGTTTTGATCCATGGAGTTTGTAAGTGGATGCTTAGTTGAGGGAGAATAAAGAACATCTTACTTGTTTGGAAGCTGTGAATAAGGACAATTAACTAGAAAGACTAAGAACATCCCCCTTCTTGGCGGAGACTGCCATTTCACTGCAAAACTGCCATTTCACATTTCACGGCTCCATCCATCATCCGCTACATAATGCAGCGGATTTGTACTGTACATCCTGTGACTCTCTCAAGCTGGAGGGTATTTTTGTCAAAAAATCATCCGCTACATAATGTAGTGGTCGGAGTTAAAGAAAACGTAAAAAAAAAAAAAAGATCTCGACTGTCCAAGGATCGCGGCCGAATCGCGTGGACAACTTAACCCAAGTTGCATGGCGGTCAACGGATCAGCTCCACACACACATAAACAAATATATATATATACATACATACACACACACACATACACATATATATAGACACACACACAAATGTCATCTGATGCCTAAAAAATTCATCATCTATTGAGTGCGAGAGCAAGAAAGGAATGCCAGGATAGGAGGGGAGGGCTTAGTCATCGTCAATATCAGCATTTGGATCTTGCTTGTCATCATCCTTGGGGGTGTCATCCGGATCTGGCTCGGACTGGAAACCATTTTCCTACATTAAAAGACCGTACGCATACTTGATAACACTTAACTGAATGACCAATTGACTTCATAAATATCAACATACTTGTGCCTGATCATCCCTAATGATCCTGACCACCTCTCAAGCAACCCGACAAATGTATGCCAGGTCTACTTCTTACTTTGTAATCTGTCTGTGCGTCTCTGAAGGGGAAATAGGGGGTGGTGATACTCCCATCCGGCATGTGCAGTCAAGCTGGTGTAGCGTAGACGTGCTTTCTTCCTATCGATGACCCTGATTTATCTAGCCACATCTGCAATCTCTCTACACTCATACATTTGACACTGATGACTGACCAGACCACTGCCTAGACGTCCTTATCTCTACAAAGGCGGCTTGCAAAACAATCAAAACATAGGGTTGCACTATCGATGCTTGTTCACGCAATAGGCATTGAAGTTATTCAAATTTTAATTAAAGACAAGTCAATATAAAACATACATCGACCTGCCGAGCAACAAGGGAAATGAACTCCCCGGCGGATGTGCATCATCCTTAGGCACTTTCCTCTTGTGTGTCATCTGGTATGTCAGCACATACCTCATCCTTATCCATCTCCGGGTGCTCATATTCATTCTGATGGCAGAGAACGTCGTGAAGCACCAACCCTCCCGTGTAAGTAGGATCCTGATCCTTTCGATTTTTTTTCCCACTCCTACTCTTGACAAGATGGGTCAATAATCCACATCTCAACAATCTGCCCCCATATAGATATTGAGATGAGATCCAATGAGGGCACACCATTTGCACTCATCCATCGGTGCACCCTTCGGTCACCAAAGAACTTACACATGAATTGAGAGTTTGCCTACAGTGCAAACAAATTATGTGCTGGTGAATAAAGTAACATACACAAGTTTAGTTTCTAAAAAATAGGGTTAAATTATGTCGTTCAAAAAGTCTCGAAAATGTCATCATTGTAATTCCTCGCTCAATAGAGTTGTAAAATCTTTTGTGCAATCCTCCTTAGTAGGACATAAATGTATAAATTTATCAAATCTCTAAACCATAGTGGAATGGCTCTAGTGTCCAAGATTATCATGATGTATGGAGTCGAGACTCCACTGGCTGCCCCATTTCTTCCAATTCACTAAACCTTTATCTGTTGAGTAGATATCTTTTCTCAATTTGGTTGTAATATACAAAAATCATATACACACATTGTAACACTCTGATACTTTTTCAGATTTATTTAAAAATTTTAGCGTGCAATATATTTTTAACATTGACATTTTAAATAGCAATTTTTAGAGACGACTTTCATATGCAACATTTAGCATCGATTAGCGTGACCGAATTTTAATGGTTGTCTTTAACAAAAAATTTAGAAATTATAAGTTATAATTTAACGATGAGTAATATTGATTAGGGTACTTAGGAACAATTAGCGTAAATGATATTTTTAGATACTTAGCATCGACGTGTGTTTATAGCGACAAATTTATTTTCTTAGCACCGGTATACTTTTAGCGACAATTTTTTTTTTTTAGTATCGATGTACTAAGTAACGACTTTTACTGAAAAATCGTGAAGCGGGGTTAGTTAAAAATTTGAACTTAAATCAGGGATATTGAATAAGTGGAAAATCACATATTTGATTTTATTTAGTCAACTCTCTATTTTAGAAGCAAACATTAGAGAAGGAATAAGTGAGGAGAATCATGAAGAAAACATACAATTAAGATTTGAAAGTCCGTTTCGGATACCATGTTAGAGAAAGAGAGAAAGGTCAACAGAGAGAGGGAGAAAAAAGAGTAAAGGGGAGAAATTAGGGGCATTGGTTCCCTTATTTCAGTTATAGGCTGATTAAGAGAAAAGAGAACAGATCAAGAGACTTCTTTCAGCGATCGGAGTTTGGTTTTCCGGTAAGATTTCTCTCATCTTTTCTCTCTTGTTATTTGATGGTTTATGGGAGTAATGGGATAAGGGGAATCAGCTGGGTAAATGTGTGTTTTAGTGTGTGATGGGTGTGAGTTTGTGAATGTAGCAGGAACATTCAAGCAAGGTCACAGCCATGGTGGCCGTGTCCTTGTATCGTGTGGGTTTGAAAGAAAAAAAATAAGGGTGTACGGCAACCATGGCTGCCGAGGAGGGTTTTCTGTGGATTTTTGCGGCTGCCAAAAAAGACGATCTTAAGATCGTGCAAAGACTTTGATGGCAGCAATCATGGTGGACTGTAGGTGGAGGAGGAAGAGAGTTGTGTGTGTATAAACGGCAAGGGTGAGAGAGGATGAAAGTGGTGGCTGTGTGTTGTGTATATATGTGTGCATGTGGGTTACAGAAAAGTGGGAGAGAAATGGGCTAAGTGTGTGTGCCATAAGAGTGAGTGAATGTGTGTGTATCGTGAGTAAGGGGCTGCTTTACGGCAAGAGTGAGTTTGGGGTTTGAGAAATGGAAATGGAAATGGGGACAACCACTATGTGCACATAGACGTGTGTATAGGGGCTTAGAGAGAGTGTGAGGACAGCCATGGAGGGGCTGCCATGGGGATTAAATTTCTTGGTTCATGTGAGTGTTTGGGTGGGTTTATAGGTGTGTAATGAAGGGAGGAGAAGGCCTGCAAACAGCCATGAAAGAAGGACAGCAAGTGCGTGTTTTTGTTGGTGGAACGAGTGCGTAGGCTGTGTGTTTGAGGGGAAGAAGAGGCTGTCAACACAACCCATATAAAAATTGTGTATGTGTGTGTTTTGCATGTTTTGTGTGCTTGCATGCGTGCGTGTGTACTGGGTGCGTGAGTTTGTGTGTGCTGTGACGTGTGTGTGTGTGCGTGTGAATGTATATGTGGGTGGAGTGTATGTGTGTATGCCTGCAAATGTGTGCATGCATGAAGCTGCTATGAGGCAGCTAGGGTGTGTGCGTTTTATTCTACTCTGTGTATGAGATATATATATATACATGTATATATATATGTATATATATATATACATATGTATATATAGATATATGTATATATGGGTCGTGATCCATTGCTAGCGCTAGCAGGGTTGCTAGCGCTGTTTTGCCGTCCCCTACATAATGTAGCGGACGATAATTTACGTCCGCTACATTATGTATATATATATATATATATATATATGTGTATGTATGTGTATATATATATATATATATATGTGTGTGTGTGTGTGTGTGTGTAGTGGGCAGAAACGAGAGCCTAGAAAAATATATTTGTGTCCATAACTGTGTGTGTTTGCAAGGAAAAGAGGGAGAGATTAAAGGCTGTTTGGGTGTTGGGTTTTGGATTGTGAACAGAAGGGAAGAAGAAGAGAAGTACGGAGTGGGAAATTTGGGTTAGCGTTAGGATCAACACGTGCATAGACTAACACACGGTTATTGTTAGTACGTAAAACTTTACAGTAAAACACTTAGACTATATTAGAATTTTTGGCAAAAGTTCATAATTTTTTGAAATCGTATGTATTTTTAGTATTTTCTGTAATTTCAGATTCGTAAATTTATTTTGGAGAAATTAAACCCTGAAAATGCTCTGGGAAAAATTAGAGTAATGTCCTTAATAGATAAGGCTCAGTTTAAATTTGATAATTTTTTTATTTGATTTTCTACGGTTTCTGTATCACATTATTTTTAGCAAAATGAATAATTTATAAATGATTTTAATACCTTTTAATTTTTTATTTAAATTTCTATAATTTTTATACATATTTTAAAGCTGTGAAAAAAATTATGGAAGTTTATTTCAGCTAGAAGCAATTTTGGGATTTATGACTTTTTATTACATTTGAAGAAATTATTTTAATTTGAACATATTCAAAATTCAGAAAATTCATCTTTTGACCTTTTAAAATATTTTAAGCTATAAAAGTATTTTATTGTAATTTATAATGAATTTAGAATATTGTTAGCATTAAGGAGTGTACAGAATTTTCGAGTAGGTTGGCCGCTTGCGAGGCTCACTTTGAGTTGAGCGATTTCGCAGTTAGAAGTAAGCACGTGATGGGTAGCTAATATTAGGTTTATAGTATTTCAACATAGATTGTGTTCTAACAAATGAATTGTCAATTTAGGTTGATTCAAAGGATTATTGATCGAGGTTGTGTTGCGTTGCTTAGCTTGGATCGAGGTGAGGAATTCTATCTGAACCTTACTTCATCGTTCTGATTTCAAATGTTTTATTATGAAAGCTTTGTGAATTACATTGATTCAATTTTATGTTTTATATAAAAAAAAATGTTTTGAAACTATCCGTGAAACCCTAATTTGATCTTGATAGCGATCGTTTGGAATTCGTTATTCTTATCTGTTTATTTAATTCAATCATTGTAAAACCATTGAATTGTGTTTAAATTTCCTTGAATATTGACACGAGTTAGTAAACTTGGGAGTTATAAGGATGGTCTGTATTGTTGGAGTTATAAGGATGGTCTGTTGGTTGGGTTAAACTAGTACCTAAATGGACTAGTCAGTGTACATATGCATATGTAAAGCGTATCGAGCACTGCCGGGGTGGCTTTGTTACTGCGTACTACTCATGCTCAATGTTTCATGTTTCCATTTATTTGCACCTGAAATGTCTTAAAATGATTATTGATTTAAGGGATTGAGTTGATACTCATCCTTATGTTCATATTGAAATGTTGTGGTTTTCTTTGAAAACCCCTTTTAAAATTATCAATTGATTGTGCATAGAAAATCTTTTGAATCGTTTTGTTTATCCTTTTTAAAAGTTCTTATTTGGTTTAAATGTAAAATCATCCGAATCGTTTTGTTGTTAAATCTTTGATCGACCTTACTAGGCTCTCGAAAGCTCACTCTCCTTTGACTTCCTTTCCGCAGGTGATAAGCAGCGATTAAGTTGCCCGAATAAGGATTAGAGCCGAGCTTAAGAAGATATTCAATCTTTGTATTTTCTGTTAGAACCCCTGCGTGGGTGAATAATGCTATTTAACTTCTTAGACTTAGATTTGGTATTTGATTTATAACAGTCAGTTGATAGTATGATTTGATTGACGTTTTAGTTGCTCTGAAAGCTTGTTGCATTATTTATTGAGGTAGAGGATATTATTGTCTTAGTGAATTGATCGATTGAGTGTCTAACGTTCCGAAAAAAAATTCGGGATGTCACACACATGGCCACAAGATTGTCCAACTATGTGCAGAGCAATTGGGATAATCTCCACACTAGTTTATTATTATAACGACGATTACTCACAACCCTCCATACTCTCCCGAAAGGTGTAAAAAAGTAAAACTGTGCTCAACAAGGCAAGGATGAAAAACAATAGTAAACTTTTCATCTTTAAGGGTGTGTTTGATAACGCAATTAAGCACTTAAAACTGAAAATTCTTAATTAATTAAGTGCATTTGATAACGTTAAATTTTCTATCACTTACAAAATTAATTCTTACCAAAAATAGTTTAAAATTTTAAGTCATGATGGACTTACTTAATACTGGTCACTTAATTCTAAATGAGATGGTTAAAAGTTATTTAACATGTTTTTACATAAAATAAAAAATTACCACTATGATATCACCTCAAATAATTTACTGGTAATACCGCCTCTATCACAATACAATCACCACCACAATCATTATTTTATTTTGCTACCACCACCTTTATCACAATACAATCACCACCACAATCATTATTTTATTTTGCTACCACCACTACAATTAGCATGATCTAGCCACTATCATCACTACCACCACAAGGACACAGTCACCTCTACCATACCGTCGTCGTTGTTATCATATGTATTTCTACACTACAACCACTGCAATGACCGTCATGTCACTGCATATCGCTATCGTCACAATTATTAACACTACGTCTTCATATACCATTACCACCACCATTGACACCTTTTTAGCGCTGCCGCCACAGCAGCACCGCGGCCGCCGCCGCCACTATTACTCATCGTCACTGCCACCACCACCAACACGATTTTAGCTCCCCAAAAAAAGTATAAAGTACATAAACAAATACATAATTTTGGTAAAATGGATAAATTTGTAAATAAAATTTTTTTAGACATCTGTTTATTGTTTACCAAACAGGTTAACTCATTTTTCAGTAACAATTCAGTCGCTTTAAATTTTCAGTTTTATGAATTCAGCGCTTAACTCTTTCAGCACTTAAATTTCAGTCTTATCAAACAGCCCCTAAGACTATCTTTTGTAAACACGATCTATGTCGACAAAACAATATTAGGTAGGATAGTTCTCTGGTGTACATCATCTCTGTCATAACAATTTTAATGATAAAAAAATATTACTAAAACAATTTTGTCGCTATCGCACTCTTTAAAAAAAAAATTATACCAATATTTTTCTATCAAAACAAAGTTGTTTTACATCTGTTAAAATATGCCCACTCTCTCCTGATCGAAGTATAGAAACTGCAACAGCACTCCTTCAAAATTACAAGCCATGTTGGCATAAGAAAACATAAGATATAGTGATGGTTGATTTAAATAGAGGTCAAAATGATGTTGGACCTCCTTTTAAGTGTGAACATCGGATCTAACGTGCTTGGGAAGTTGGAAACGACGTGAAATTTTTTAGTCGTTTGTACGATACAATAACTACTGCCATATCTTAGAAATGGTACACCATCCTAGTTCTTTTTTTCTTTTTTGCAGAAAAATAAGAAACCCAATCTAAGTTCATGAACCCCCCAATCCCTTGCAGTTGGGAGTCAACTATACTTTCAAGGACTTCTATGTGCCAGTGAAAAATAAGTCATACATCGAATAGAAGTCATATTATCCAAGACAATTAACGGAGTCAACTCATTTGTTGTGTTGACATCAAATTATGTGAGATTTTGAGGAATATAATGCTATAATTTAATCTGCAACCAATCAGATCCATAAGTAAAATGGCACCATCTCATGTTTGGAAAAGACCAAAGTTTTGCAAGGTTTGTACGCTTTATTTCTTTATTTGCTTCGATATGTGTCCACAAAACTTTGGCTTCTACTTAGATTTTAGGAATCTTTCTTCAACTCTATGTTTAGTAACAATTTATAGTCGTTAAATATTTCTAGTACTTTTCTCCTAACACTTTTAACGATAATTATTAGCAGTATTTTTTTCAGCACCACTAAAGAAAAGCTACTAGAAACATTTAGACACGATTGATTGTCGCTATATACGGGGTAAGAGGAAGATTCCTCCAACCCAGTTAACAGCCAAATTTTTTTCTTATTTAATTCAGTGTTGCATGAGCCCCCTCCCCCCCCCCCCCCCCGCCCCCCTTCCCATTGTTTTCTTTCCTATCCGGAAGGCTTGCCTTATTTTATTTTGCCTTATAAAACGGGAGAGTTTGGCCAGGAGGAACCAGTCTTCAACAGACCAGAACATGATAAGGTTCTTGTGTAATAAACAATTATATACTGCACAAAAGGAAGTGTTAATAAATTGGGTCAATGGACCCATTATCCGCCCACTAACAGATAATGTGTATTTGTTAGTCTGGATAATTACAGTTAATTAGAGGATATTTATCTCCTAAGTGTTTGAGGTAAATACATCTTTATCTCCTAAGAGTTGAGGTAAAGTCAGTCTCTAATTGTATCTCTATATAAAGGCTAGAGATATCCCAATAAAAAAAGGAAGTCATAGCAATAATCCCTCTCTCTATAGCACTCTCTCTAGAGCAATCACCAAGCTCTAGGATTTGGTTCGTGGACGAAGAACTCGACTCTAGTAGCCGTTTTCGTACCTGCGAAAAAGATCAAGCGTGTTGGAGGCTCGTAACAACAAGGATCCTACGTCGGAATTTTTGGAGACTTCGTACGGTATGTTTTCGAACCCATTACGTGTTACGTGGTAGCACGATGAATGTTGTAATCGTTTCAACATTGGTATCAGAGCATGATTACTTGTTGATTCGCCTTTAACATGCTAGAATAAATAATGTGCATGTTGCGATTTTTTCCGGATACATGAACGAGACCCATTACAAAAATTTGAAATTTATTGAGCATGTTTTCTGAAAAATAATTATATAATTTTGTTCTCCTATGGTTGAGGATGAACTCCATAAAATTTCGTGATTTTTGGATGCATGATTTGTGAGAAATCACGATTTTATTTTTCAAGAAAACTGTGATTTTTTCGAGTTTTGGGACTCAAATTCGGAGCATGATATTCTGTTTTTATCATGATCGGTTGGTACATAATTAATCTATGTTGTATAAGCTTTCCAACGATATATCGTACGCATTATTTGGCTTAAAAACGAGAGAGATATGGCATCCCGAAGTTGGCATCGCGACATGGCGGCGGCTGAAAAAATTAGGGTTTTTTCACGAAGAAGATGAACAGTGCACATAAGCCGTGACACGTGTCACGCGCCGATTGAGCCACGCGCATGACTAAGTCACATGCGCGGAGACTGCTGGACACGCGCGATCACGCGCCCGGCTTCATCTCACGCTCCCCACACTCGCGTGGAACCACGCGCGCCTTTGCCAGAAATCAGATTGAATCCCACGCGCGGTGGTGGCGCGTGGAGGCGCGTGCAGGCTGGTTTTTGGCCGGTGATCTTCACCGCCGGCGAGTGGAGCCTTGTCGTGCCTTCTGAAAATTTTCAATGGTGTTGAATTACCTTTATACCCTCTGTGTGTGTTCTGTTTAATTTTTAAACGACTTTTTCTATGGAAAATTAACTTTAAAATTTTGTTTTATACACACAGAATTTTTATTTAATTTCAGAGGGTATATTAGGGTTAAATTTACTGTTTGTCATCTTTTAAGAATTTATCTCTCAGTTTTTGGTCATTTGTGAGTATTTTTGTGGTACTTTTGTGGTTCCCAAAAATACGAATAATGCGTAAATATTATTTTTTGCACTTCGTGAGTAGCAATAAATATTTTTGGAGAGTTATATGACATAGATAAATTATGTCTAATTTGTTACATGCTTGCCTTGATTTGTGTTATGGTTTAAATATACTTTTGAGGTATATTTGTTGGCTTTTGGTAAGCCCACTTTTCTTTTAAACCTAATTTCAAGGCCTTCACGCCCGTTTTCCTTGGGAGGAGAATGTGGCCTATTCATCCATTTTATTACCCTTTAACTTGTTATTTGAGCATGCTAGTTTTAGGTTAAATGGATGGATATTAGATTGGCATTCTAAAGAAACTTATGTTTAATGTGTTTACTCTTGTTTTAAGAAAATTCTTTTGAGAATAATGTGTTGTGCGGCATCTCCATTTGTTTTATTGGAGTAGTTTGTAGTAGGATTCTCAAAGATGTTGTATTCTGCTATTTCCCTGTATATTTCGAGAAAGCCTTGTACGGGGATGTAATTTCGCACGCACATTATTCAAGACAGAATTTTCTTAGCATAAGTTATTAGAATGCCAATAGGGCTCAATGGAGTCCTTGCACACTATTGTATGGTGCAATTATATTGTTCTAAATTATCATGTGGATGATTTATTATATTGTGGCTTATATGATGATGAAATTTATTGCGAAAAATTACTTGAAAAATATTTTTCCCAACTCACATACATGGGAGATGATTACGAGCTTAGCAAATTTTCGATTTCATGATGTGAGGAAGGATTATGTTTTTCATTTGAATTTTTTGAAATAAATAGAAGGATGTATAATTAATGTCTTTTCCTTGCGCAATCTAATGTAGTGAATATAATGGCCACCAAGAATGTCATAGCTGATCTCGTTAAGGGTGAGAAACTTAACGGAGATAATTATGACGTTTGGCACAAAAAGATGAAATTCATGCTGAACGAACAAGAGCTCGAGGAGCACTTGACCAAGGAGATGGTCGCGCCAACTGAGGCGCAACCCCTAAGAGACCACACTGCCTACCAGAAATGGAATCAGAAAGATCGTAGTGCGCGCTACACCTTGTTGAGCAGCTTGCAAAATGATCTAATTGGGCAGTATGATGAACTTCCAACTTGCAAAGCTTTATGGGATCAGCTCAAGTTCTCTTTTGGTGGAACCTCAACTACGCGGCTTCGTAGCCTTGTGATTAAGTTTGAGGAGTACACAAAAGACCCTAAACATACCATGAGTGAACATCTAAGGATGATGTCCAATATGATTGGTAAGCTAAGGGATGCTGGCCATGCGCTCACAGATGAGCAGCAAGTCAGAGCTGTCATAAGGTCCCTTCCTGCCTCGTGGGCCAATATGAAACAGATATTGACCCACAGTGAAAACATCAAGAACTTTTCTGATGTTTCACAGCATGTCATCCTTGAGGACGAGACTCGAGATACTGACAAGACCCTTGCTTATGTCGCCCAAGGGGGATCGCGCAATGCAAATGGCAAGCGCGAAAGACAAAGTAAGAAAGGTAAGAAAGGCGAGGCTAGCACTTCTGCGCCAAAGGAAGGAAAAATGAAGAAACGCAAGAGAGGAAAACGTGGTGGGAAAAAGGATCTGTCTAAAGTTAAATGCTTCAACTGTCAACAGAAAGGACACTTCGCTCGTGATTGCACTGAGCCGAAGAAGGTACTTTCAGAATCTCTCTCTCAGTTATATGTTTCCTCACATGTGATGGTTGCTCATTCCCAACCTGTGTGGTTTGTGGATACAGGTGCAACAAAACATGTAGCACGTGATCGAGAGGGGTTCGTAGATTATCACCGGATTCCAGCGGGTAGCAAACATATCTTCATGGGAAACAATAGCTCCGAAGAGGTGCTAGGGGTTGGTTCTTACCAGCTCAAGTTGCGCACTGGGCGCACATTGATTCTTGAGGATGTGCGATATGCACCCACTGTTCGGCTTAATCTACTTTCAGTTACTGCTTTATTAGACAGTGGTTTTTCCTTTATTTTTAGGGGTAATAAGTTGGACATTTTTTTGGATGATGTTTTGTTCGGACATGGTTTTCGCATGGATAGTCTTTTTCAATTGGATTTAAATGATTCTCAGTCCTCTTATTCTTATGTGGTGAATGATAATATTGTGAATGATTCTACCACCTGGCATGCAAGACTGGGCCACATAGGCCAAGATAGAATGACTCGTTTGGCTAGAGAAGGCCTTTTGGGCCCACTCGCAAAAGTCAATCTACAAACTTGTGAGGCTTGTTTGGCCGGTAAAGCATGCAGGAAGCCTTTTGGAAAGGCTGTGAGAGCAACTCAACCACTTGAGCTAGTTCACTCTGATATATGCGGACCTATGAGTGTAAAGGCACGCCATGGCGCCTCTTATTTCCTTACACTGATAGACGATTATACGCGATATGGTTATGTGTATCTGATATCTCACCGCTACGAAGCTTTGGACTGTTTCAAACGCTTTGTAGCTGAGGTTGAGAATCAGAAAGAGAAGAATTTAAAAACTCTTCGCACTGACCGAGGACGCGAATATTTGTCAGATCACTTCAAGAAGTTTTGTGAGGAAAAGGGGATACGCAGGCAACTTACTATTCCTAATACTCCACAACAAAATGGTGTTGCGGAAAGAAGGAATAGAACATTGTTAGACATGGTTAGGTCTATGATGGCACAAGCAAACCTTTTGATATCTTTTTGGGGGATGCCCTTTTGACTGCAGCCTATATACTTAATGTGCCTTCACAGTCAGTCAAATCCACCCCTTATGAGCTTTGGAATGGCCAAAAGCCAAATTTGGATAACTTGCGCCCATGGGGCTCAGCAGGTTATGTTCACAGTACTTCTCATAAGTATGGGAAACTAGGGCCTAGAGCAAAGAAGAGTATCTTTCTAAGGTATTCTGAAAACTCTAAAGGCTATGTGATGTATGGTGAACATCCAAATGGTAGAAGGACTGAAATAGAGTCTCGTGATGTCGATTTCATAGAGAGTGATTTTCCTAGCATTGGAGATGCGAGTAAGAATCTTGACCTCTATGAGTTAGAGGAGGTTGAACCCACTTTACCATCTTCAAGCGAAGGTGGGGAATTAGTTCCTCATCCAGTTGTCGCTGAAGATAGTGTAAGTGACCTTCAACCTAGTGGGAGTATCCCAGACAGTGGGAAATTGATGGAGAAATTCTTATGTGCACTCCAAATGATGAAGACGAGCCTACTTATGTGGAAGAAGCCTTATCTTCATCTGCTAGAAATGAGTGGATGGCTGCAATGAAGGATGAGTTAAGCTCAATGGAAAAGAATCGAGTCTGGGAGTTGATTGACCTTCCGCCAGGGCGCAAGACTATTGGAAACAAGTGGGTTTTTAAAGTCAAGCGCAAGGTAGATGGGTTAATCGACAAGTATAAGGCACGTCTTGTGGCGAAAGGCTATACCCAACTGCGGGGTGTGGACTATGAAGATACTTTCTCCCCAGTGGTGAGATTTGCTTCAATTCGCCTGATCCTAGCTATTGTCGCCCAGCAGGATTTAGAACTTTTTCATATGGATGTTAAGACTGCGTTTCTCAATGGAGAACTAGACGAAGAGATTTATATGGCTCAACTCGAGGGTTTTGAAGTCAAAGGACATGAGCGCAAAGTTTGCCGTCTCAAACGTTCTATATATGGTCTCAAACAATCGTCTAGGCAGTGGTACTTTAGGTTTCATCATGCCATTACCTCTATAGGTTTTGAAATGATTGAACAAGACCATTGCGTTTACGTAAAACGATCCAAGAAAAATATTCTAATCCTTTCTTTGTATGTGGATGACATTCTTTTAGCTGGAAATGACATGAGTTCCATTGTCGCCACTAAGCAGTGGTTGTCCTCAACTTTTGAGATGAAGGACATGGGAGAAGCTAATTATATGCTCGGGGTTAAAATCATACGTGATCGTCCAAAGAGACTTCTCGGTTTGTCTCAAGAGACATACATCAAGAAAGTCATTGAACGATTTCGTATGCATAACTCAAAACCCATAGACACTCCAATGGACAAGGCGTGTACTTTGACCACAGACCAATGCCCAAAGAATGATGAGGAAAAGAATCGGATGTCCAAAGTGCCTTACGCGGCTGCAGTAGGAAGTCTGATGTACGCTATGCTGTGTACGCGTCCAGACATCTGCTATGCCGTTGGAATGGTGAGTCGTTATCAGAGTAATCCTGGACCCGCTCATTGGAATGCGGTGAAGAGGATCCTTCGATACTTGCGTGGAACCGCTGATCTCGTCCTGTGTTATCATGGTGGAGACTTGAGACTGAGAGGATACAGCGATGCTGATTGGGGTGGTGATAGAGATGAGCGCAGATCCACTTCAGGTTATGCATTCATACTAGGAGGTGGAGCTATCTCTTGGTGCAGCAAGAAACAGACTTGCATCGCCCTATCCACGATGGAGTCGGAGTATGTTGCTTGTTCAGCAGCAGTCCAGGAAGCTGTTTGGTTGAGGTCATTCTTACAGTCTTTAGGGGTTACAGCTCATGCAGATGAGGCTGTCACTGTTCACTGTGACAATACAGCTGCCCTAGATTTTGTAAAGGACCCCAAATATCATGGGAAGGCCAAACACATAGGCCTTCGTTATCACTTCATTAGAACTTTAGTTGCGCAAGGAGAGGTGTCCATGAAACATATACCTACTGGCAGAATGGTGGCTGATCCTTTGACCAAGCCCATTGCTAGAGATGTTTTCCTTTCTCACATTAGGAGTATGGGACTCCGTAGGTTTTGACATGTTTATGGCATCTTATGTGCTTGACATTTATTATATTAAATTTTCATTCCTTGATTTGAGTTTATTTTGGAATGAATGGATAATCTTTGTGATTACATATACATCCTTGTTGAGAGTGTCACCAGGCTCGAATTGACCCACTCACACGGGTAATTCACCTTGGCGCTAAGATAGCGAGCAAGATGAGACATAATTGTCTTAAGCGCCAAGTGGGCGAATAAGATGATACAGCTTATAAAGCAAACATGTCGCCTTAGTTGGAGCTAAGATGAGACCTAATAAATGTAGGTCGATCATAGAGTATCTCCACAACTCTATGTAGCCTGTTTACAGCCGAATGTGAGATTTCAGGTAGGCACTATGAGAGTGACTGGGCTGAAAAACTCAGGTTAGGCGCTTGTACAGCGACTAGACTTAGATTCGTATGGCGTATTTATTATACATTTATGTGACACGCCCTTGAGGGTTACGCCATAGCATGCAAATCATACTGCATGTGCTAAATGCAGACCGACAGTGGGAGTGACGAATGAATCCCTGCTTCGTCACTGTGTGAGCCACTTGGATCAAAATTTTTGATCATATATGGTACCCTTTTCACCTTAGACTATGTCATGAAGAGGATACTCAATGTCGCTACTTTAGCATGTACCCTTGGATCATGGATGATGCGGTCTCGCGGGGCATGTCTAGGAAAGCGGTTGGGTCTAATTGGAATGACATGAGGGCTTTGGGAAGAAAGTTCAATATTACATCATGTTGTGTGATTCATAGCCCGGGCGACTTTGTCGATTTTCGTTTCGATATGAGTCATGAATACATAACATATGAGAGGTTTAACACTGCTCATTATGAGGGATTTGAGAGTGTTTAATCTGGTGTAGTTGAACTATCTGGGGTACATACGAGATTTATTGGAGTGATGTATTGTGTTAGTTTGGTGATAACTTAATACAATACTCCTCAACTGGACATCCTTTCTCGTAGGTCGCACGTTCCATTTCCTGTATGAGGAGATGAGTGGACGAGAGATAAAGAGGGACTACGATTTATTTGCCCTGTGTGTGGGCGAGTGGGAGCTGTTAATAAATTGGGTCAATGGACCCATTATCCGCCCACTAACAGATAATGTGTATTTGTTAGTCTGGATAATTACAGTTAATTAGAGGATATTTATCTCCTAAGTGTTTGAGGTAAATACATCTTTATCTCCTAAGAGTTGAGGTAAAGTCAGTCTCTAATTGTATCTCTATATAAAGGCTAGAGATATCCCAATAAAAAAAGGAAGTCATAGCAATAATCCCTCTCTCTATAGCACTCTCTCTAGAGCAATCACCAAGCTCTAGGATTTGGTTCGTGGACGAAGAACTCGACTCTAGTAGCCGTTTTCGTACCTGCAAAAAAGATCAAGCGTGTTGGAGGCTCGTAACAACAAGGATCCTACGTCGGAATTTTCGGAGACTTCGTACGGTATGTTTTCGAACCCATTACGTGTTACGTGGTAGCACGATGAATGTTGTAATCGTTTCAACAAGAAGCAAGTCTTTTAACGGCACCAATTTAACCACCATTTTTTCTTTTTTTAGAAAATATAAACCAAAGAAGAAGTTATCGCGTTATACAAAAAGGATTAACTTAAGTGGAAAACACAAAATATATATAGGGAATTGGATAACAACTTCATCCAAATAAGTAAATAACAAGGCATCAAAATACTATAGTAACAAATAAAACCACAGGAGACTTTGTCCAACCACCGAACCCATTTGAGTGTGAGGCACCTCAAACTGTACATGAGTTAATCACTACTGACGAATGCCTTTACCTGATCGACAAGCAAAAGATACCAGATAAAAGCTGCCATACACAGCTTCTCCATGGCGATGTGCATAGAATGCAATTTACTGCAGCTTATCGTCATATGAGGCAAAAGGTCGGCAAAAGGTTTCTGAATACGTATTTGGAAGTATCTAGTAGCAAGGATATTATTTATTTTATAAAGACTGAGCATGCGTGAGGATCGAAGGAGGAGAAAATCTTTGTTCTTGGAAGACTAGGGCGTTTCTGCCGCACCAGATAAAAAGAAGAGCCAAATGCTCAAACATCGCTCTAACGGTAACCAACCTGTTGCAAGGGAGCCTATTTCTATCATGTAGATCAAGCCAGAAAGCTCTGACCAATGAACGTTCAAAGGAAAGATGTTCATGAGACTCAGGATGTAAACAGCATAGAGGACAGGTACCTAATAGGGGAATGCCATTTGGAGAGCTCAGTGCAAAGTTGTAAGCGAAGATGAATAATTTTTTTTTCTTTTTTCAGTTATTTGAAGTTTCCAAAGTTTGCGCCAAGAATTGAACTCCAAATATTTTTTTGTCTTGAAAGGGCATGTCTCACATAAATACCACTAATTTAATTAGAAGATGCAGCAAATAATTGGCCAATTCGAACAATGAGTCCCAGATGCTCACAGCCACATAAAATTTATTCTTGAAATAGGCTTAACCTTTGTGTGCTTTATTACCGTCCACTACCCAATTAATGATTTTTTTTTAATTTACTCTTGTATTATATAAATCTTGTATTACATTTATTCTTGATCAATGTAATACACTTTCTGTTTCAACTTGCTTGATGACATAGGGTAGGATTCGTTCACATTTTGTTGTCCTTTTCAGCCAATTATAGTCATCAGTCCCCAGTTTGTCCATAAGGGATGCTTTCTAAAGGAATACAACCTAAAACAAGAAGAGAAAAGAAAACAAGTTATGTGTTCACTTCTATTTTCAGATAAACAAACTAAATAAAAATGAACCACTCTTTGCCTTCATTTTTCCCTCCCTAGCGGGATGATCCCGAAACTGGCTTATTATTTTCTTTTTTTTGGAAAGATAAGAAATATATACCATCCTGAATGTAGCATGAGACCAACAACCCTGATTGCCTGAGCTGACCAATATCAAGTTAGGTTTCACACAATAAAATAGAACACATACTACACATAAATCAGTGCATTCAAAAAATGCGTGCGTGTGCCGCCTGGGATGCCAAACCCCATGCAAGATCCTGTTGCTGAGCCTTGCTTCGTGAAATAATTACAGCATGTGCATCCTGACTAACTTTATTCAAGTCAAAAAAAATAGTGGCCACATGCGGCGGAATATAGCTATCCTCTGATATCTGGGAAAACAACTGTTGATTAGGAAGATAAATATGAACATGTAACAAACGATGTGAGATGAGCCAAATAAGTGAATTCAACAAAGCTAAGAGATGTACAGTGAGAGCATCTGCCACATAAAGCGATCTCAGAAGTGAACCCATCGGCCTATAATCATCATCAAGCACAACTATGGCAAACCCAGATTGTCGAGTATGGCCTCTAAAACCGACCCCAGATAGAAGTGAAAACAATCTTTACCAGAGGTTGGCAAAAACAGTGGCATTGATTCTGGATGCGAAGATTGTGTACTAGTTTGCAATGCGACAAACTCCTAACAAAGGAAGAAGTACATTGTATGCCTTACTCGTATCCATTTTTAAGGCTACCAAATCTACCTTCCCGATTTTTGCCTTCGCATCCTATCAGTTAAAATCTTGAGTGAGGATGATATAATTGCAGATCAATCGACCAGCAACAAACCCACTTTGTGCTAGTGAAATGAGTGAAGGGAGAATCGGCTTGATTCGATTAACTAAGATCTTAGAAATTATCTTATACAATACATTACATAGGCTAATAGGTCAGAAATCGCAGGCCTCCTGCTTCTTAGCAGGAGGAATGATAAAATGGCCACAGTGATATCCCGACCTAAAACATCCTAATGTTGAAACTAGTTTATTATGATTACCCACTACCCTCCATACACTTCCGAATATAATATATAACAAGTAAAACCGTGCTCAATAATGCTAGAATGAAGAACAATAGTAAATTGCTTATCTTTCAGTCTATCTTTTGTAAAGACGCTTTGTACGCATTTGATTGCGTTGGAAAAAGTATATCAGGTATGATAGTTCTCTCATGTACATCATGTCACAACCGTTGCAGTGATAAAAAAATCGTCACTAATAAATTTGTGGCTGTTGTTCTTTTTAAAATATATTTGGTCATATCTTGCTATAATTAAGAAGTGTTGTACATTGGCTAAATATGGACACTCTCTAGATCGAAGTTAAGAGATTGTAGCAGTCCTCTCTCAAATGGGAAGCCATCTTGGCATAAAAGAATATAAAATGTAGTCACGATAGATTTTTATAAGGTCAAAATTATTTGACCTCCTTTTAAGTGTCAAGATCGGGTCGTTGGCTCCACGCAATCGATCAAATTATATAGGTATCCCTTTAGCACAACATAAGCCATCGAAAGGATCTCGGAGACCCAGCAAAGCACGAAAGCCAAGATCTTTCAAAAAATGGATTCCTATTCGAAGAGTGCATAATTGCATTGATAAGCCCACACTAGCCCGTCAATTTGGCATCTGTTTCAAGATTTTCATTGGGTTGTATCGAGAAGGAATTGGAATGGAATAATACGATTCATACAACAAAATAATCTTTTCCTTTGAGAATATAAAAAAATGACATCCTATTTTTGTAGGCATTTTTAATAAAATAAATAATGTGCTTTGTTATTTATTAAAAGGCATTATTGAGTTCGGACTTGGTAATGTAGTTTAATGGGGCAAATGCACTTTGCCCCCCTCTACTTTGAGACGGTTGCAATATCGCCCCCTCTTCTAAAAAAAGTTGCACTAAACCTCCTTGCACTCATCAAAACTATGCAAAATTGACGGTTTCCATCCAAGTTAACACAGTTTTTGGGCGGAAAATATTTGGCGCCTAGAATCTGCAATTTTAGGACGAAAATACCCTTTTGACTAAATAAAATACTAAAGATTTGCAAAAAATACCCAAAAAACTACCAATTTCATTTCACTCCATTTGCAAACCCTAGAAAATTTGCAAAAGGTGACCATTTCCATTGCAACTCATTTGCAAACCTTTCTTTTAAAGGCCAACCGCAAAACAAAACCAAAAAAAATTTTTGAATTTTATTCTGAAATTTTGAATTTTTAAATTTTAATTTCAAAAATCCAATCCATACGACCTGACCCGACCCGCGCCCGCCTTCCTCCTCACAGCCACATGCCGACCCAAACCCAACCTGCTCCATGCCAACTTGACCCGACCCGACCGTGCCCTTCACAAATCCTAATTTCTCTTACTAAAAACCCTAATCTCTATCCATGCGTCGCCAACCCTCCTTTGGCCATCTCACGCCGGCGCTCCACTCTCAGCCGACAGCCCCCTCCCCCCGTCGACGATGCCGACCCCCCTCTTCCTTCCTCTTCTCTCCCCCGCCCTTTGCTGCTACAACAGCCGAGCTCTGCACCGGCAGCCCTTTCCCCGCCATCGGCGACGCCAACCCCCTTCATCTCTCTTCCTTCCTCTTCTCTCCCCCGCTCTTTGCTACCACAACAGCAGAGCTCTCCGTCGGCAGCCCCTTCCCTGCCATCGGTGACGCTAACCCCCTCCTCCCCCTCTCTTCCTTCCTCTTCTCTCCCTCCCCCTACCCCGCTGCCATAACAACTCCGTTATGTCGGTAGTCTCCCTCCCCCTATCGGCGACACTGATCCCCCCCACCCCCGCTCTTCCCTTCCTATTTTTTTTCTCCCCACCCGCGGCCGCAACAGCTCTATGTCACTACCGCCGCTGCCGCTCCTTGCACTTCTCTCCATTCTCCCTTCGCCCACCCTAAATGGTTTGAGAAGAGATTTTCAGTTCTATTTAAAAGAAGGGTAGTTGTGACATTTCGACAAGCTCAGTTACGGCCATTCAATTTTGCATAGTTTTGATGAGTGCAGGGAGGTTAAGTGCAACTTTTTTTAGAAGAGGGGGCCATATTGCAACCGCCCTAAAGTAGAAGGGACAAAGTGCATTTACCCCTAGTTTAATTAATTAGTTTAGTCTAATTTTATTTTATTGATTTAGTCTAGTTAAATTGTCTAGTCCAGTCCAGTTAAGTTGTCCAGTCTAGTATATTGCATTAGTCCGATCCATTTAGCTAAAGTCCAGTCCAAGGCCTAGATTATTCTAATTTGTGTAGTTTGTCTAGATGATTGGGAAAAATAATTCATGATTTATCCTTGATAAAAAGTTCAAATCAATTTATTTGTTGGTTAAGAAATGACTTATCCCGAATCTGATAGATCCCATTTATGATTTCAAAGATAATTATTGAAAATAGGATCAGATCATGCCTCAAAATTTGAAAAAAATTATTTTCAATTAATGGGGGGTCAACCGACCGGTTTTTGACTCATCAGCCGGTTAATTTACTTTTGTCAATATGCGATTTCATCACTTATTCTTACTTATCTCCAGCCATGCAAATTGGCATTGCCAATCTTATGAGATTATGTGACTCTGAGCACTATAAATAGGGGTCTTAGCCTTCATTTTCAAAGGTCCTGGTCTAGAAGCTTATTCTCTTAAGAGCTTGCATGCCATTTGTTTGTGAAGTGACTTCCAACCTCTTTTGAGAATCTTAGCCATTTTTTTGGGTCTTTGCATCGTGGATCCCAAGGGGAATGTGCCCAAATTGTCCAAGCAAGCTACAACACTAGGTACTCTTTACCAGCTTTCTTAGGATAAAAATGATATAGATTGTCTCCCCTCCCTATGATCATAGTTTATTTCAAAACAACAAAATAGTTTTTTTTCCTTTTCTTTGTCTAAGTCTATGTTTCAAATGTAGATTACTCCCCGTAGGACCAGTGTCAAACTATGACAGTTTTGATTTCAGTTAGTCCGATCAGATACGTAGGCCACTCAACCTCGGATGTCGAGTTCAAGCCAAAAAAATTTTAAAACTAATTTAGGGTGAGTCTATTGTGTTTTGCGTGCTAGTGTTCTTAAGGCCAAAATTCAGTTGAAACGAAGTAGAGATTGAATGGACGCAATGAGTGCCTAACACCTTCCCGTGACATAACTTAGTCCCCAGACACCTCTCCTGATTTTGATAGACTAGTCATCCTTTTGGACATTTTAGAGTCATTTTTAGGCCTTTTATGTTTTTCTAATTTAAATTAAATGGCAACTCCATAAAATACTTTTGGAATTTTTTCTGAGGCGGTTCGCCACCGTGGCGACTCTGCTGAAGGGGACTAGACTCGAAAAGTTTTTATTGATTTTTGTTCTTGTTATATTTTCTATTTATTTTGTAGTATGTACAATATGACATAACTATTGTACTTGTGCTCTTATTTTCATACCTTACACATGCACGTCTCACCCCGACCCACTCAATCGAGAGCGACAACTGAGGCCCTTGGTCGATTAAGCTCTCAACTACAATGCCTCGTACCAAAGATATCTCCTGTTTTTCTAGAATATTAAATAACTTGTATATGTACTGGTGATCACCCATTATTAACTTCCTAGTTACAGGCGAGAGGTATATGGTACAATGGAGCTGATAGGAGTGACCTTTACACCGGTGTTCTACGGACAAAAAACTCATATCCATACCATTTAATGCTCTGCCCTTGCTTGGAAAAATACCTGTATTGGCCTATGGCATATTGGTAGGCAACCATCAGCATTCTATAAGCTAAACTGGTAATTTTGCAAAAAGAAGAGACTCTGACTAACTGACTGGTTATCCGTGCTCCCAATCAGACGGTTAGTCAGTATGTGTATTTACTCTAAAATTTCAAAACTGCCTAGTTCATACCGTGATCCAATCCACTGACCAGCCGACCCATTACCCGTTAGGATGACCAGACGATTAGTCAAAAACATTTTCTTGTAGAAAAGTTCCAGAAAAATTCCTAGATATTTTTAGGAAAAGTTCCTAGAAATTAACCATATGCCCACTGACCTACTGGCCGGTTCTCCGCCAAGATGACCGAACAGTTAGTCATAAACTTTATACTCCAAAAAAATTCCCAAAAATAAACCATCAGCATACTGACCGATCGACCAGTTATCGTCCTAGATGATCGAACGGTTAGTCAAATACTTCATCCTTTAGAAAATTCCCCATAAAAAACCCTAGCCATACTGACCAATTGGCCGGTTATCCATCCAGACAACCAGATGGTTAGTCAGCCCTTATTTCCAGAATTCAAAAAACACCCCTAAGACCAAAAAATGCCCATGACCCCCATTAGGGTATGAACCAGCCAGCTCAATCTCTGTGGAATGTATTATTAAATTTTTTATAACTTTCCCTATATAGTTAAGGCTTTGTGTGGTTGGTATCGGAATTCGTTTAGAAAGCTCTAATGAACTCCAATGGCAGAAGAATTTCCAAAAATCTCTGATTTGGTCCATATCGTCAGTGAACCTCAAAAGGATTTTTAGAATGGTTTCACTACCCTAACTGAGTCATAATTCACAACTGCCAAGGAATTGGATAACCTCAAGAAAAGAGGTAGAAAAGAACCAAACGAAGAGGGGAAGAAAGATGATATGAATAAAGGCCTAAAGTTCGATCGGATGTATGAGTCAAAGGAAGAAGAAACCAAACTCCACTCTATACCAGAGTGGAAAGACAAGTTAGCCACACACGAGTCCCAAATTATCGAGACGAGGAGAGCTGATGAGTCTTTAGACATCTGTGCCCTAACCATGAACCCCTAGGATAGGCTATCCCTCAAGTTCAAAATGGTGGAGATGGATAATTTTGACTAGACCACAGATCCCAAAATTCATGGAAAGATGTACATGTGAGCTATGGCCCCATACGGGGTAAATCAAAATTAGTTAATATAGTTGTTCAACTATAGCCTCACAGGAGCCGCTTCCCGTTGATTCCTTACTTTAGATGAAGCCCGAGTACTTACTTGGGAAGATGTTGTGAGAGAGTTCAGAAAGAACTACTAGTACAATGCCGATCTAAATATCACCCTGAGAGATTTGGAAACTACAAAGCAAGAGTTGAGAAAGTCCGTCTCAGCTTTCACCATGATGTGGAGTAATAAGGTAGCTCAAATGGTTAACCAGTTGACAGAAGAAAAGCAAGAAAACATCGTGAGAAGCAACCTACTCGCAGTCTACCACGGTTATATCTTTGGCCACTACCACACACCATTCAAATCTCTCATGGGCTCTCTCATATAGGTAGAAGATTCCATTAACAAGTGAACTATCTATCATGAGTTAAAGCCACCAGGGACATACCGAGCCAACCCAAGGAATTCTAATGTGCAGCCTAAGCTAGCAGTAGCTAAAAATGTCAACGCTGTGCAAGCACCTCAGACAGTGACATGGGAAGCCATTACGGAGCCTAAGGGTCAATTCAGGCCATTGAATACACCACTCCCAAAGGTCATCGAATAATTGTTGTGGAGGGGAATGATTTCCAAGCTACCGCCTACCCTCATGCCAGCAATGATAACTGAAGGATATGACACGAATATCTTTTATGATTACCATCAAGGAAAGGGTCACCCACCTAAGAGATGCATCACCCTCCGACATGCCACACATGACCTCATCAATAAAAGAAAAGTTTCCCCTCCAATTAAGCCAAATGTCTGAAGAAACCCTTGCTGCCTCATAGGGTTAACTATATTGATGATAGCTAGTTAGTCGTGAATCCAACCTTTATTACTGTTCCAGCCAGCCAGCCATTACCAAAGTAAGTATCTGCTTATGACTTTTTCCCACCATTTTATGCTGTCATTACTTGGGAAGAACTAATGCACGGGGAGATCTTCACGGTTGAAGAAGAGTATGATGAAGAACCACTACAAGAATTAATGGCTTTAGTGACCGCAGTTAGTAAACACTTTTTATTGCGGTCGCTAAATTGGTATTTAGCGACCGTTTTAGCGACTGACATAAATAGCGGTCGCTAAGTATAGGAAAAAAATAGCGGGGTCAAACAAAAAAATGGCGGCACATTTAGCGACCACGGGGTTAGTTGATAAATTTGCAACAGCTAAACCAGTCGCTAAATGCGATCGCTAAATTTAGCGACTCGATTTAGCGATGGATTTAGCGGTCGCTAATTTAGCGACCGTATTTAGCGACTGGTTTAGCGGTCACTAAATGTGATATATAAAGTGCCCTATGCCCTAGTTTCTCTCTCTTTCTCTCTCTTTCCTTCTATCTCTGCCCTACGCCGCTGATGCTGCCGCTGCGACCACGATTCTCGACCACTGCCAAGCCAAGCTGTGCACCAAACTGTGCGCCGCCTGTCTCTCCCAACCACCGTGACTGCCGCCGAAGATCAGTTCCTCGCCGGCAAGCCTAATCTCCCCGCTGCGACCATGATTCCCGGCCACCACCAAGCCAAGCTATGCGCCGCCTGTGCGCTGAACTGTGCGCCGCTTGTCTCTCCCAACCACCATGACGGCCGCCGAAGACCACTTCCTCGCCGGCAAGCCTAATCTCCCCAAACCCTTCCCTACGGCAAGCCACCTCGCTACGAACCTGCCGGCAAGCCTAGCTCTTTGTCTCTCTTTTTCGTTTCTCTCATCTTACCTGGTTCAGTTTAGGACCCCAAAGGTAACTTCTAATACGTTAAATTCAATTTTTATTGCATCGATGTTAGGTTATGCTTTGTTGATTTGAATCTGTTTGATCTTTAATTTGTGATACTTAGATTTACTGTCAATCTTATAGAAGTTAGGGTTCCAGATCAAAAAGGCCCTTGATCTTAATTTGTCAATTTCTGAAGTAGATTCGATTTGGTTCTTGATTTTTCTGTACGCTCTTGCAAGTGTTCGATGCAACAATTCTTGAAGATATTATGAGCATTTTCATTACATCTGCTGTTCTTAAACTTATAAAAGGTTTGGTACTATTGTTTACTTGGTAATTTTACATAATGGAATTGCAAATTGGTTACATATTTGGTTCACAGTGATGAAGCTTTATATGGTACCGAGTTTTACTAGTATGTGTAAAGCATGCAATCTATGTCTTATGTTTTGCATTGTAGTTTCTTTGTTCGTATGGATATGTTGGATGCATACTATGTTTTGCGTTACATGCCTTGTTAGTTGTCTTTAGAATGTCTCGTAATTTCAAGACGACATAGTATTTCAGATGGTTGTTACTAGTGCATGTTGGATTAGCTGTCTTAGGATTTTAAAAAGCATACTTGTTCATTTGATAGTTTTTAAAAGCATACTTGTTCATTTAAGAATTGAGATTGTTGAAGGAGGATGGGACCTAATTGGATTGAAATATCGGATACGTGCATTTTGAACAGGTTTTTTTTCCATTTGAGCATTAATTATTTGATTTTTAATTTTAGGTTGTTAATTATGCATTGAGCATTTGAGAATTGAGATTGTTGATGGAGGATAGGACCCAATTGGATTGAGGCGATCAGATATGTGATTTAGTTGAATGGTGGGTTGAAATTAGGTTAACGCGCTTATGAAACATGACATGGTGGGTTGAAATTAGGTTAATTAGGTTCATCTTCCATAGGATAATTAGGTTAATAAGAATCATCTTCCATGGGGTGAAATTCTGGTTCCGCCACCGATTAGTCCTAATCAACACTGATTAATCCTGATTAGTGCTAATCAACACTGATTAGCACTGGTCAACACTGATTAGGCTAATCACCTTAATTATCTCTAATTGACCCTGATTCAAAATGATTAGCAATAATCAGCCCTAATTGGTCCTAATTAACACGAACAGACACTAAATAGCCCTAATTAGCAGTAATCAGCTCTAATTAACACTAATAGCCCTAATTAGGACTAATTTGCACTGATTAGCCTTAAATAACACTAATGGACACTAAATAACCCTAACTAGCACTAATCAGTCTTACTTAATACTAATTAACACTGTTGGACACTAAGAAGCCCTAATTAGGCATAATTAGCACTACTCAGCCCTAATTAACACTAAATAGCCCTAATTTGCACTAATGAGCGATGATTATCCCTAATTAGCACCTACACAGCACCGACACTTTATATAAGTCTACGTATGGTGTCCGACAATTGTCGACACCTCATCAGCACCTTCGAACATGTGTCCGACACCTCTCTACGATATTCTGGTCGATGTCGGTGTCGGACATAGTGTACGTGTCAGTGCTATAGATTAGCACTAATCAACACTGATTATGCTAATCAGCCCTAATTATCCTTGATTAGGCCTAATTGACAATAATTACGCTAATCAGCCCCACTTAATACTGATTACTTCTAATTACCCCTAATTAGCACTAGTCAACACTAATTAGGCTAATCAGCCCTAATTATCTCTAATTGACCATGATTAAAAATAATTAGCAATAATCAGCCTTAATTAGCCCTAACTAACACTAACAGACACTAAATAGCCCTAATTAGCAGTAATCAGCTCTAATTAACACTAATAGCCCTAATTAGGACTAATTTGCACTGATTAGCCATAATTACACTAATGGACATTAAATAACCCTAATTAGCACTAATCAGCTCTAGTTAACACTAATTTGAACTCGACTTGTATAGGTTTAACAGGCAGTGAGAGATATATATCATGTCAGTGGATAGAAGTTGGATGCGAAGGATGATTGCTCCAAGTGGGATTGGGGTATTAGAAGAGTTTAGACAGGGAGTGAACGGGTTTATTCTATTTGCTTTGAATCAACGGGAGTTTGTGGATGACGGCACGATTAAATGTCATGTGCAATGGTTGTCAGCTGTTAAGTTGGAAAACCCCCGACAATGTAACTTTTGATTTGTTCCGTAGAGGTTTTATGAGTAACTATACGAATTGGACTCAGCACGGGAAACCAATTCTGAGGGTGCCCACTGAGGTCACCGCTGAGTTCAGACAGTACAGTCCTAAAGATCCGGGATTTTCCCAGTATCAACATATGGTAATGGAAGCTGGGCCTAGTGGTATTAATTGGGATAACTATTTTAACGATGGTAACCCTAATGTGGAAGAAGAGACAAACCCGAGCGCACATAAATTTTATAAACTGTTACAAGATTCTGAGGAGCCAATATAGAATGAAAGTACAAAGCACACCAAGTTATCTGCAGTGACAAGGATGCTACACTTAAAGTCTGAGCATGGTCTAAGTGATAGGGGTTTTGATGCTTTTTTGAGCTTAATAAAGAAATGTTGCCAGAGGATGAGAAGTTGCCTGACACGTACTATACTGCTAAGAAAATGATGATGAAACTTGGTTTGGGTTACCAGAAGATAAATGCTTGTAATAATGATTGTGTCTTATTTTGGAAGGAGAACAATGACTAGAGCGAGTGTCCGGTTTGTGGTCATGCAAGGTATAAACCGACCAGTGGGAATAAAAAAAGATAGCATGGAAGATATTGCGGTACTTCCCGCTGACACCAAGGCTTCAAAGGTTATACTACTCTTCTAAAACAGCAAAGCACATGAGATGGCATAGCCACATCCACAGCAATGGGTTTAGTCCTTTTGGACACTCTAGCACACCCTACTCTACGTGGCATGTGATCATTGTCCCATATAACCTTCCTCTGGACATGTGTATGAAGAAACAATTCATGTTTTTATCATTACTCATTCCTGGACCTACGAGCCAAGGTAGAAATATAGATGTGTACCTGCGGCCGTTGATCGATGAGTTAAAAAATTTGTGGGAAGTTGGAGCCCAAGCATTTGATGCATCTCTTTAACAGAACTTTAACTTGAGGGCAGCAGTCATGTGGGCTATCAATGACTTCCCTGCATACGGTATGTTGTGTGGGTGGAGTACACACGGTAGGTTGGCATGTCCTTATTGTATGGAAGTGAGTAAGGCTTTCACCTTAAAGCACGGGGGGAAGGCTTCCTTTTGGGGGTGTCACAGAAAATTCTTACCTCCTAACCATCCATTTGGAAGGCAAAAAGATAAGTTTGATAAAATTGTGGAGTGTCGCCTTGAAACACCTGACAGATTATCTGGCGAGGAAGTGTAGATGTGCGTAAAGGACCTTGACATGGATACGGTACCATTTGGAAAGTGTGGTGCTAGTCTAAAACTTCCTGGCTTTGGAAAAAATACAACTGGAAGAAAATGTGCATATTTTTGGAGCTGCCTTATTGGCCGACCCTCCTTCTGCACAATAATCTCGATGTTATGCACATTGAGAAAAATGTTTTTGAAAATGTGTTTAATACAGTCATGAATGTCAAGGGCAAATCAAAGGATCACTTAAAAGCACGCAACGATTTGCAGGTGATGGGTATACGACATGAATTGCATCCACGAATGGTTAATGGTAAGTTTGTTTTGCTCAAAGCAGTATATACATTGGATAAAAAGCAGATACAACAGGTGTGCGAGTGGGTTAAACTGTTGAAGCTGCCAGATGGCTATGCATCTAATATATCATGTTGTTGCAACCTTGCAGATTATAGGTTTCATGGTCTAAAGAGTCACGATTGTCATGTATTCATGGAAAGATTTATACCAATTGTCTTTCGTGACCTCTTGCCGAAACCAGTAAATGAAGCATTGACTGAACTTAGTCATTTCTTCCGGAATTTCTACTCAAAGGTGCTCTGAGAGAGTGATGTTAAGATTCTTGAGATAGTGTGCAAGTTAGAGAAAATCTTTCCCTCATCCTTCTTTGACTCAATGGAGCATTTGACCATTCACTTAGCATATGAGGCTAGAGTGGGTGGACCTGTGCAGTATCGATGGATGTATCCATTTGGAAGGTGATGTCACCCATCCTTCTTCAAATTATATTTCATACTTGCACACATGCGTTGATTACTAAAATCAATCCTTATTTTTTACATAGGTATATGTTTGACCTTAAGAAAAAGGTGCGAAACAAAGCCCGGGTTGAAGGTTCAATTGCAGATGCTTACATCCTTGAGGAGCTTACCAACTTCTGTTCCCTTTACTTTGAGACTGATGTTGATACAAAGATGAATCGACTTGGTCGCAATGACAATAATGTCGACACAAAATTCGATGAGCGTCTTTCCATATTCAAGCATCTTGGTCGTGCACTTGGAGCAAGCAGCGGTCGATATCTATCGAGGAGGAGTACATTGCCGCAATATTGTATGCTCTCATGAATTGCAACGAAGTTGCAGCATTCATAGTATAAGTAGTTACGTACATATCTTCCTTTTCATAGTATTTACTGACATAATATAATGACGATGCCATATAACATGTAGTGAATACGATGAGGAAGTGTTATTAGCAAACCCTGG
The DNA here is from genome assembly GCA_033070095.1 of Escallonia herrerae. Lineage (NCBI taxonomy): Eukaryota > Viridiplantae > Streptophyta > Magnoliopsida > Escalloniales > Escalloniaceae > Escallonia > Escallonia herrerae. Next base: position 32,675 of record JAVXUP010002872.1, read on the forward strand.
GATATCAGATGGACAACTTGAAAAAATGCAAAACAACGCGTTCCCTGAGTGGTTCTGACAGCGCATAAGTTCTTAAACCTACTTTTCATTTCGAATATAGCCCGCATGTAATAAGCTAATACTCTGTACAAATTGTTTGCTGTTGTAGACCGTCCGTGATGGAGTTGATGTCCGTCTCAAGTTGCTTGTTGCTGGCCCGAGTAGACTAGTATCGTGTCATAAAGGGTACATTGTCAACGAGTTTAGGTTTAACACGACGGAAGTTGACCTTACTAAACAAACCCAAAACAGTGGAGTTTTGAAAAAAGGTGATTGTTATAATGATAGCGAGCGTGATTTTATGGGCAGTTGGTGGAGGTTGTTGAACAAGACTATTATGACAGCGGTAATCGACTGGTAATGTTCAGGTGCAAATGGTTTGACATTATAGTGGGTATTCGAGTTAGTCGACATGGGATTGTAGACGTTAATATGAGGTCAAGGCTCGGATCCTACGAACCATTTGTATTTGCAGCTCAGGCAACGCAGGTCTTCTATGCAAAGGGTGTGACAAGGAAGGATCCAAATTGGCATACTGTTATCAAGACCAAAAGAGGCTTTGTTGATGATGATGTGTTCGTTGAGATGTACCAAGAGGATGATGCTCCCACAGTGATACCGCTTCAGGAGAATAACGATGTTGTTGATGAGCCTCTTTGCGATTTAGGCCATGCTGGAGAAGAGGTCAATGCTGAAGCCCTCCGTGATGATGATGGTGATGATGATGACGACGACAATGCTGAGGAAGACGTTGATGACGAAGAAGAAGATGATGAAGATGAAGGGGACGAAGATGACGAGGAGGAGGAAGATGTTCCGTTGTCTATAAGTGATAGTGATTGACTTTGTAGAGAAAAAAATTCTTGTCAATGTACTTCTAGACATGCCTGTTTATTATTTACATTGAATTATTTATTAATTGATGGTTGTTGACTATTTAATTTTGGTTGTCTTTTATAGTCGGCAGTGCCACATTGTTAGCATACTAAGTTTTCCACTTAAGTTGTTTATTATTCGGGCGATTGAGCATTGTTATTAATTTTCTTTTGCACTTAAATTGTTTATTATTCGAGCGAACTACATTGTAGATATGCCGAGATCCAGTGCACCTCGAGGTCGTGGAGGTGGCCGTTGCGGAGCTGCTTCGGCACAGTCAGCCTCCTTCCCTAGGATTGGTGATGCGACTATTACTGAGCAGTCGTCATCGTCATAAGTTGCTTCAGACCCTGGTGAGACGATATTAGTTTTGTGTCAGATTGAAAGCAATTACTTGCAATATATATATATATATATATATATATAATGATTTCCTTTTTTTCATCATTTTGCAGTGTCTAGTTCATCTGTACCGCGACGTATCATCCGTAGAATACGTCTTCCAGTCACTCGGGAGGAGAGGATTACTGCTCATGTCCGAAACAATTAGTATGGTTTTAATTTTCAAAGCTCAATTCTATTGTAATATGCACTTATATTGGGATTGATGTATCCCTCTGTGATTTCTTGTAATTAGTTTTGTTGAGGATTGTGTTAGGACCAAGATCGGTCTTATTACCGAGGCTCACCTCCCACAGCCTTATGCGACGTGGGGGTTGTGGACAGAATCAGACAAAGAGCTTGTCTGGGGGAAGTTTTTGGTAAAGAGCGCAATATTTTTTATGTGCTTTACTTTCGTAGTTTTAGAAGTACATTATCGCTGAATTTTTATTGCTAACCGTGTTTTTCAATTGTGTTGAATTATGTTCAGGACTATTTTAAATTTGAGTCGGACGGAAAGCGAGAACTCGGGAGGCAGGCGTGAGAGTGGCATTGTGTTGAGAACTACAATAAATGGATGCTGAATGCGAGGAGGTGGGCGCTAGCTAGGGCGGGTATGACAGATATATCTATGACGAGGGACCACAACCCTGAGTTCTTCTCCAGAACCATGTGGTGTCGCATTGGAGTACTCCATACTGGGCGAACTGAGTGAACGAGGCACGGAGATGACTCAGAGCGAGAAGAAGATAAAGCACAGTGCTGGTTCCCGTCCATTTATCGTGCACGAGTTGAGGTTAACAGAGGAGGACCCTGATAGGAGGCCCCCTACGCGGCTCCGCCATTTTGAGCACACACACCAGAATAATGATGGGAAGTGGGTGTCTGAGAGCGCCGAGCAGTTTGCGGTGAGCACGTAACTCATGTATTACTTTTGTATTCCTATTGTATTAGTTCTGCGATTGCGGCCAATAGAATTTCTCTAACATTTTTGTTATTTTCTTATACAGAGTATATTTAGAGAGAGACTTCAGGCCAACTCGCAGCCAGACGGTAGCCAGGCAGTGGACGAGTTCTCGTTGTGGTCAGACACTACGGGGGGTCCTACGAAGGACCATATACTCAGCCACCCTCGTCAGTCCACACGAGCATTGCTAGCCGGCAGACCTCAATCGTCAGGCGAGACCAGTTATACCGGTCCTCAGGCAGATGCGACGGAGGAAGACCACTTCAACGCAATGTTTGATGCGCGGATGCGGATGATGATCGATGACGGTTATGTAATTATAAAGGGGCCCAAACAACATGTAATACAAAATTTCTCAAGTAATTATGTATTTTGTGCTCTATATGTGATCTTGTTTTGATATATGATGTTGAATCATTTGTATGGCTTCGTGCAGGGCGATACCGATGATCCTAGTGCCTTTGACCCCCAGGGCGATGAAGATGTTGTTGGATCAAACATACATTCTTCATCGAGGAATGAAGAAGATGATGACGGGGTTGGTTGTTCTGCCAACGAGTGATTTAGATAGGGGTTTGGTTAGATTTATGCAATGAATGCTATTTTATTGTTTTGAATTGATCATCGGTACTTGACTGTATGAATTATATTATTTTAATGTATATGTTAACGTTTATCTATACTTTGATGAATGCGACAAGCTGTTTGAATGAATGCGGGACAGGGGGTTGAAACGGTTTTGAATGAATGCGTTGAAAGCTTTCAATGCATTCATTCAAAATCGTTTCAACCAAGGTTAAATCGATTTTTGGATCGATTGGATGTGAATTGCTTATGATTTGATATTAGTTCTGCGATAGGTTTTGGACGAATTATTTGACCTGCATTTTTTTTTTTTGCAAAGCCAGGTTTTGCGACCGCGAGGTGTGGTCGCTAATTTTAAAATTTTAAAAAATAAAATAATATTTTAAAATATTTAGCGACCGCAATTGTCAGTCGCTAAAGATAAAATATAATTTAATAAAAAATATTAAAAAAAGAAAAATTTTAAATAAAAAATATTTAGCCACCGCCATAGGCGGTTGCTAAATGTAGTCAATGCGATCGCTAAATTAGCGACCGAATTTTATAAGCGGTCGCTAAAATTTAGCGACCTGGCCTATAACGACCGTGTTAGTGACCGCTCTAACGCGGTAGCTAAAACACTTTAGCAACGGCGTTGACACCTTTAGCGACCGCGTCTGGCGGTCACTAAAGGCACTATTTCTTGTAATGAACCCGAGTTTATCTTTTGACCTAGTGTCAATGTATCCCACCTAACCAGATCAGGTCGAGTGTACCAAACCCGACCCCAGCAACCACGTCTGACTAGTTGTTCTCTCAAGACCTTCCTGATGATAAAGTCCTGTAGAGTTAAAGACCCAAGCCTACATTTCTATATGAGAACTTCGGTTAGCCTCACACTTCCATCGACAAGCCCTTATCAAACTTTTCAGTGAAACCCAGATACTAATACAGACCCAGCCCAAAGAACTGTCCCAAGTGCTAAGGGCTAGACATTATGGAAATGTCCTCACCTTTTCCAAGTCCGACCTGCCCAAATCAGGACCGAGCCACAATGACCCACTCCATATCACTATGCCAGCGTTTGATACAAAGATTCCATTATTTATTATGGACAATGGTTCCACCCGAAATGTCTATCCCCTCCACAATATCCAAGCCCTAGGCATTGGCCCTTCCAAATTCACCTCTTCCAACCAAGCCGTCCGAGGCTACGATAACACCTGAAGGAAGGTGATTGGTACAGTGAAGTTACCAGTGACTCTGTGTACTATTAGCTTTGAGGTTGAGCTTTAGGTGTTGGACATACCCACGGCCTTCAATCTTCAATTGGGATTCCCTTGTGTACACTTTATGGACGCAATCCCCTCTACATTGCACAAAATGTCAAATTTGTGTTGCTGGTTCTGTTTTCACCATAATGGGAGATTTGCAACTGCCTCAGATCATATAGGTTGAGAAGGACAGTGTTTAGGTGCCTCATGAGATATTCTGCTTAGTGGATTCAGGACAGATCATTCGGTTCAGTTTCTCAAGTATGAGGAAGTTTGTCACAGTGAAAACTTCCTCATGTTTGCTCCTTATAGCAGTACAACAGTGCTCCCTATGTTGAGAAAATTTTACTACTTTCCCAAAAAAGGCTTAGGCCGAAACTGTCAAGGAATTCCCAGCTTTTCGGATATGGAAAAGAAGATCGACCAGTTCGGCTAAGGATACAAGTCAACCAAAAGGTAGAAGAAGAAAGCTATTCCGAAGCTTACTGTGAGATCCCGATCTTAATTAGCTACTAATCATTTTATTAAGCTTAAACATAATTAAATTTGATTGAAATAATATAATCGTGTTATATTATTTGTATACATCAGATAAATATTAAAACTAAGTTGTGGGTCAAAATAAAATTATGCAAAACTTGGGCCTAAAAAGTCACCACAAGAAAAGATATATTTACCGACAGAATTTTACAGCCAAAAGCTCTTTCAGAGACAGGAAACTCCGTCGATAAAAATCCATTGGTAAAAAGTTTTACAGACGGAATATTACGTCGGTAAAAACCTTTGCCTGCAGACTTTTAACAACGGGCTTTTGACGACAGGGATCCCGTCGTTAAATATTTTTATAGAATTTATAATTTTTGAAGTTTTTTTAATATTATTAAAGCGACGGAATAATACCGTCGCTAAAATAAATCCATCGGAAAAAATTTCTTTACCGATAGACTTTTAGCGACGGGTTTTTCCGTCGCGAAAAGTCCTTTAATTAATACAGATCTGCATTTTCTCTCTTCCCATTTCTCTCTTTCCGTTATTTATCTCTCTGTCCCCGTGTTATATTATATACTGGTTTGACCCCATATGTTGCCTATGGAGCGCTATTTGATGATTACCAAAATGCTCATTTAAATGTCCAAACAATTAGCAAAGGTGAATTTTGACAAAAACAACAATTACCTAAGCCTTCGAATGGGGGGCACTTCACTACATGCAATAAAAATGTTATAATACAACAAATAGGCCATATTAATCAACAAGCTAATAAAAATAAACTGGAAGTTTTAACTGTCAAAGTTAGAATTAAATTAATGTAATGAAATCACAAGTAAAAAAAAAACTAAAACCTTCATTATAAGAGTTCTACAATGTGAAAGAACCTTAATGTCCATAAGTTTATAACATAACAAAGCAGAGGGAATTGAGCAGCACAACATAATTTGACAAACACAAACTCAACCAACTAACCATATATTCAAACTGTTATTAGATTCTAAAAACTTCTGTTGTCACTCATACATATTGTCGTATCCGCACCCACACCGGTACCCGTGCTTCTTAGCTACTATCTTTTTGAAACAATTGTCTCGATCACAATTTAATTTTCTTTGTGACTTCTTGAGATGGACAAGAAAGATAAAGTATATGTTCATTTTCTTTAAATACTTCCCATTTGAACATTGACTATTTTCAATTGGATTTTTTTCTGTAAAATTATCAAACAAACAGCTTGTGAAGTTTTCTTGAGATAAAAAATAATTCAAGCGAATCGGACATGTGCATTTTGAACAATTTTCCCATTTGAACATTGATTATTTGTTTGATAATTTTAGGTTGTTAATTGTGCATTTGAGAATTGTGATTATTGATTGATGATTTTAGGTTGTTAATTGATGATTTTAGGTTGTTAGTTGTGCATTTGAGAATCGAGATTATTAATTGATAATTTTAGGTTGTTAATTGATGATTTTAGACTGTTAAATGTGCATTGAACATTTGAGACATTGAGATTGTTGACGGAGGATGGGACCCAATTGGATTGAATGTGTGATTTTTATTAAATTTTATTGCATTGAGCATTTGACCATTGAGAATTGAGATTGTTAACGGAGGATAGGACCCATTGGATTTATAGTGTGATTTTTATTAATTTTTATTGCATTGAGCATTTGACAATTGAGAATTGAGATTGTTGACAGAGGATGAGACCCAATTGGATTGAGATACTTGTTAGGTAGCACGGACACCGCGTCTGATCGACGTCGACACCAAAATGTCATATTTTGGCTTTACAATTGTGGACACCTCTTCAATGGGTATCCAGCACCTTTTCAATGGGTGTCTGATATGGTGTTCAACAATTAAAAAATAAATCAATGTTTTCGGACACTGTTGAGATGTGTCGGACAAGTTTCGGGAAGTGTCCGACACGTGTTCAGACGTGTCAATGAGGTGTCGAGGTGTCGGTATGTCACAGACACTGCGTTTGATCGACACCAACACCAAAATGTCACATTTTGGCTTTATACTTGTGGACACCTCTTCAATGGGCTCCTGACACCTCTTCAAGGGGTGATGGACACGGCGTCCAGCATTTAAAAAATAAATCAATGTCTTCGGATGTGTCTAGAGGTGTCGAACACCATACCACACCCTATATGAGGTATTGAGAATTGAGATTGTTGACTGTGCATTGAGAATTTGAGAATTGAGATTGTTGACGGAGGATGGGACCCAATTAGATTGAGATATATGTGAATTAGTCGAATGGTTGGTTGTTGAATTTAGGTTAATTAGGTTAACGCGACATTTTTAGCACCCTATAGAATCTCATCGTGGCTCCAGCACTGACTATAATCAGCCCTAATTAGTCCCGATTGACCCTAATGAACCCTAATTAGCTCTAACGAGTTTAATTAGTTTTAATTAACCCTAAGAACCCAATGAAAATTAAATTAGCTGTAATTACCCCAAATTGATCCTAATTAACACCAATCAGTCCAAATTAAACCCTAATTAGTCCTAATTACTCATATCTTGTAGACCCGTGATTAGATTAATTAAACCCTAAAACCTAACTAAACTCTGATTAGGCACCTAATTAGTCGTAATTAAGCCTAACAATCCAATTAAGCCTAATTAGCACTAATTAGGACTAATTAACACTACTCCACACAATTAAACCCTAATTAGCTCAAAATAACGCTAATTAGTCATAATCAATCCTAATTAGCTATAATTGGCCCAAGATAATCCTCATTAACATTCATTAGCCCTAACATAACCCAATTAAGCCTACTTAGCCCTAATTAAGAGTAATCAACACTACTCCGCACAAGTAAACCCTAATTAGCACAAATGACCCTAATTACTCCTAATCAACCCTAAGTAGCTATAATTAGCCCAAGCTAATCCTCATTAACACTAATTAGCCCTAACATAACCCAATTAACCCTAATTAGGACTAATCAACACTACTCCGCACAATAATACCCTAATTAGCTCAAATTAACCATAATTATTATTAATCAACCCTAAGTAGCTACAATTAGCCAAAGATAATCCTCGTTAACACTAATTAACCCTAACATAACCCAATTAAGCCTAATTAGCCCTAATTAGGACTAATCAACACAATTCCGTACAATAAAACCCGATTATTAGCTCAAATTAACCCTAATTACTCCTAATCAACCCTAAGTAGCTATGGTTCAATTACTCGTTAACATGAATTAGCCCAGAGATGGTTCAATTACTCGTTGTTTATAAACCCTGCATTCTTTATATTCATTGTTGTTTTGCAAAATCCATTGGCAACGAGATGGTTCAACTCGTTGCCAACAAGTTCTATTTAAAGTGAAATTGGTAACATATGCAACGATCTTTCTGCACTTTTGATATTTCGGAAAGATTCTTGCATATATTGCATGCTTGCATAAAAAGCCTTAGTTCCCGTTCAAAGGTAGTCATTACAAAGTAATGATTTGTATTGAGCCTTTGGATGTCCAGTTTGGACAATTTGAAAAAGCTACGTGTTTATAAAATAGTGTTTTAACTCATGCTATGTGTTCTATGTCGTGGATATTTGGTACACGTTCTCATGTGTTTCTCCGGGTGCATACAGATCTGGTGTTCTAACATTCGTCAAACCTTGCAAGTCAAGGTTAGATGAATGTTAGAACACCTAATCGATGTCGTGTACTTGGAGAAATGCGGAGGTGCTGCCGAATTTTCAGCAGACTTGGACTAAGCATGAGTTTTTCACTGTTTTATAAATATGTGCTTTTTCTGAATGAGATAGGACCACTACCTATTAGAGAATGGAGGAGAAATATATAGATATGTTATCACATTCATGCATTCATATTTACATCAACCCTGCCTAATGATTGGTCATAATTAAAGGTGATATACAGTATGATAATTCAGTCGTCATGTCGATCGATCGAAGTTAGATGAAAAGGAAGAATGCTGATGATTTTGAGGATCGCGTTAACGAATTTCTCGACTTTGCTTACGCGCATCTTGCACATGTTGACTTTGATAAGATAAGGTGTCCGTGCGGTAGATGTGAGTTATTGCATTGGAGAAAAATAATTGAAGTAAAAAGCATCTTCGTCAGTATGGTTTTATGGGTGGATACACAAGGTGGACGTAGCACGGGGAACGATAGTATTGTCGTCTAACCCGGCTAGTCAAACTGAAGTTAGGGAGGAGGCACGGTATGATTATTGAGATATGATTATGGATGCGGGCATGCTAATGTTGACTGGGGTAACGACGGTGATGACGACAGTCCCCAACCACCGAACGACGGGGTGCATCAGTTTTATGAGTTGTTAAGAGCTACAGAAGAGCCATTGTGGGATAGAGCTCCGAAACACACACGACTGTCTGCCGTTAGTAGGTTATTACAGTTGAAATCAGACCACGAGCTAAGTGAGAAAGGATTTAACGAGTTTGTTACCTTAATCAAAGAAATTCTGCCTGAGAGTGAAAAGCTACCGCCGTCGTACTATGGTGAGAAAAAGATGATGAGGAAACTTGGGTTGAGCTATGAGCCGATAGATGCGTGTAGTAACAATTGTGTATTGTTCTGGAAAGAGAATTAGGATTTGTCACGGTGTTTAGTATGTGATTATTCGAGGTACAAACCGGACAAAAGGGAGAAGAAAAACATTACGATATTCCAGGTCACACCACGGCTTCAGAGAATGTACTACTCCTCCAATACAGCTGAACATATGAGGGCTCGTTGTGAGAGTCGTAGCAATGATGCCGATGTGCTGATACACCCAGCTGATGGAGAGGCGTGGAAAGATTTTGATCACAGGCATCCAGTCTTTGCTCAGAATGTAAGACTTGGTCTGGCAACCGATGGGTTCAACCCTTTCGGTCAGTCTACCATGCCTTACTCCTGTTGGCTTGTTATTATTGCCCGTACAACCTTCCACCAAGCATGTGCATGAACAAGCCGTACATGTTTTGTTGTTGCTTATTCTGGGGCCGAAGAGTCCTGACAAGGACATAGATGTGCATTTAAGTCCGTTCATTGATGAGTTAAAACAATTATGGAATCATGGAGTCGAAACATATGATGCATCCTCCGATAGAATGTTCAGATGAGAGCTGCTTTGATGTGGACTATACATGATTTTCCCGTATTGGGAATGACGTGTGGCTGGAGCACACATGGGAAGCTAGCATGCCCTGCTTGTATGGGCATGAACCCCGGTCATACGTTAAAGCACGGTCGAAAGCCCTCGTGGTTCAGATGTCACCGTAAGCTTTTGCCCTTGGGCCATCAATTTCGTAGGTAGAAGGATAAATTTGACGGGACATTCGAGCGTGAGGTTGTCACACTGGACTACCCATCGATATCTAATGAAAAAGTGTTTTCACACCTAGTGGCACTTGACACTGACATACCACACAACAATGGTGTGCCAGATTAGAAAATTCCAGGGTACGGGAAATAGCATAACTGGAGAAAATTTTGTATCTTCTAGGAGTTAGCCTATTGGAGGACGCTCATTATCCAAAACAACATGGATGTGATGCACATTGAGAAGAATGTTTTTGATAATGTGTTCAACACAGTGATGAATGTCAAGGGCAAATCAAAAGATCACTTTAAAGCGAGAAGGGATCTACAATAGTTGGGTGTACGCCCTGAATTGCATCCTCGGACAGGGATGCCAAGGAAAGTGGGTTCGCAGTCGACGTAGAGGTGCCACAAGGAATGCAGTCCGACTCAGATGCCAAGTATGTAGATGTGAAACACAGCAAGGGCGGAGCAAGGGTAGATACCAAGGGCTTCCCAGACAGAGCCTGAGGGTGGCAGTGCTGCGAGGGCGATGGCGTAGGATGAATATACGACGACAGTCACAGTCTGATGCTTAGGTCTGGAGTCAGGGTCCTGTATATTTCTCTCTCTATGATTCTAGAGTGACAAAGTGAAAGTGTTCTGAAAATTTCCAATCGTCCGAATGAATTCTTAAGACCTCTATTTATAGAGATTGAGATGACGATATCATCACGCGACACGTGGTGCTCCCTGGGACTGACACATCACCGAGGGGTCCATAGCTACCGGTGTTCCACGGACTGTCGAATCATATATTCACCTGGCCTGCCCCGTACAGCGTCACTCTGTCTGTCTGGAAAGACTGGCTCCCACAGCGTCGGTGTGGCCAGAGAACCCCCTTGATCTAGCCTCAATTCCAAGCCCTTGTAGAGTCCCTCAGGCCTAGCAGTGGTGGGGAAGGCCCGACGCCCAACTGCCAGGCGGACTAGGCGCGATGCCCTCCAAAGACTTGCTCTAGTCTCGGAGTGACCCGAGGGTCATAGTCCATAGGGGTGCTGACGCAAGCCCCAATGCCAGAGCACATAGGCTAGTCACGAAGACACTTTGGCGAAGATAGTGTCTCGGAGGAGTTGCTATCCCGCGGGTGAGTCCTTCTGCCAAAGCACTCAAAGAGCATCAAGGTAGCATCCCGGAGGAGCCGTCTACCTGGCGGAAGGGGAGTTGAAGAGCTCCCTAGAGGAGATAGTGTCTCGGAGGATTCGCCTATTCTGTAGGCGAAGGTAGCATTCCGGAGGAGCCGTCTACCTGGCCAACCGAGGTAGCATCCCGGAGGAGCCGTTTACCTGGTGAAAGGGGAGTTGAAGAGCTTCTTGGCCGAGATAGAGTCCCGGAGGAGTCGCCTATCCCCGCGGTGAATCCTAGTGCCGGAGCACTCGGAGGGAGTCAAGGTAGCATCCCGGAGGAGCTGTCTACCCAACTGGCCAAGGTAGCATCCCGGAGGAGCCATCTACCTGGCAGAAGGGGAGTTGAAGAGCTCCCTAGCGAAGATAGTGTCCCGGAGGAGTCACTTATGCCCGCGGTGAGTCCTTGTGCCGGAGCACTCGAAGTGAATCAAGGTAGCATCCCGGAGGAACCGTCTACCCGACTGGCCGAGGTAACATCCCAGAGGAGCTGTCTACCTAGCGAAAGGGGAATTGAAGAACTCCCTGGCGAAGATAGTGTCCCGGAGGAGTCGCCTATCCCCGCGGTGAGTCCTTGTTCTTGAGCACTCGGAGCGCGTCAAGGTAGCATCCCGGAGGAGCTGTCTACCCGACTAGCCAAGGTAGCATCCCAGAAGAGCTGTCTACCTAGCGGAAGGGGAGTTGAAGAGCTCCCTGGCAGAGATAGTGTTCCGGAGGAGTTGCCTATCCCCGCTTGATGTTGCACACTCCGGAGAGTGGGTCGAAGCATGTTCCACGACCAAGGAAAGTTGTGCACGGTGTGGTGAAAGGACGGACCGATGCAAGGAGCATGGTAGTGTGACAGAGAGCCAAGGGGCACGACTGTGTTAATGGCACTGCGTATGGGTGCGGCGGAGTGAATAAGGTGCCGGGGGCACATGTGATGGAGATGGCGCATGGGCACGACGACGAACGTCGTGGAGACAATACTTGGTGTCGGGGAACATGTTATGAAAGTGGCGCATGGGCGCAGCGACGAATGTCGCGGAGACAATACTTGGTGCCGGGCACATGTCATAAGAATGGCGTATGGGCGAGGCGACGAACGTCGAGGAGACAGTGCACTGGCACGCGTCGGGTGTCCCGAAGATGGGATTTGAGTTGAGTGTACCTGTCATAACAAGATGATGAATGCAACATGTAGAAATGACAAATTTAGAAGTGATGGTATGTGATTTGTCAGTGATGGGTCATTCGGTGGTAGTGCGCGACTTTGGGCGACGGGCATCGCGAGAGCGGTGCGTGGTCGTGGACGACGGACATCACGAGGTTGATGTACGATGGACACTGCGATGTTGATGCATGACAGACGTTGCAAGGTTGATGGACAATGGACGTCGTGAGGTTCATGTACGACGGACGCTGCGAGGTTGATGCACGGCGGACGTCACGAGGTTGATGGACGGCGGACGTCGCGAGGTTCATGCACGGCGGACATCATGAAGTCCATGCACAATGAACGTCACAAAGTTCATGCACGATGGACGTCGCGAGGTTGATGCATGATGGACACGACGGACGTCATGAGGTTGATGGATGAACGTTCGTAAACATCACGAAGGTGCAAAGATTCGAGAAAACAAGTGTGCACGGGAGGGGAGGCCATAGGCCAAGGATTGGGGGAAGGCCAAGGCCACCACCCCTAGGGAGGCCGAGGCCAAGGCCGACCCCTTAGGAAGGTAGAGGCTGACCTTAGGGGGTGGCCAAGGCCAATGGCCAACTCCCGTGAAGGGAGGCCAAGGCCACTCCCCCTTTGGGTGAACTTCGGGCACGCCGACAGAAGGTGTTTTGATGGGCAATGACAAATCCAAAAGTTGCATTGCGACGAGCGTGTCGACGTGAAACGTACCCATATGGCGAATAAGGTGCCAAAGTCACATACAAAGTGTATGAAGTGATCAAAGCGCGGAAGAGACTTTTCCCGAAGAGTGAACAATCAGGGGGAAAGGCTAAGGCCAACACCCCATGGAGGCCGAGGCCAACTCCATGGGGTTGGCCAATGGTTGTACTATGAGTCACGGTGGCGTGAGTCAGCGGTTGTACTGTGAGTCAATAGGGTCAACGCTATGCCCTTGACCCCGTTGCTCTGTTTTCGCCAACAGTCGATGTTTTTGGTGAAAGGTGTTCAGGTGGTCGCGGCATGACGAACGTGGTACTGTGAGTCACGGTAGCGTGAAATAATTGGTGACTAAGTCGTGCGTGAGGCGTGTGAAGCAAAGAATGCACGTGACTTGGGCGCGCGCACTTTGACCGGTTCAAAGTGTTGATTACTATGCTTGTGCAAACGTGTCATGCAAAATGGGACTCCAAGTGGACCTTTGATTGCGACCAGAATAGGTTGGGAACAGACAGTCAGCAGGAGGACGATACTTCCGAAAGCACCTTACTATCCAGATAAGAAACAAGTGGAGAAGGTCTGTCAGTGAGTTAAGAATTTGAAGCTTCTAGATGGGTTTGCGTTCAACATATCTCGTTGTTGCAATGTATTAGAATGTAAGTTCCAAGGGATGAAGAGTCACGACTGCCACATATTCATGGAGTGATTGATTCCTATTACCTTTTGGGGACTGTTGCCACAGATTGTTTACGAGACTTTGACTGAATTATCTCATTTCTTTTGAGATATATGTTATTCTACGATCCAGGTGAGTAACATGGAAGTGCTTGAGAAGAACATTGTGGTGATGATTTGCAAGCTGTAGAAAATCTTCTCACCTTCATTCTTTGATTCAATGGAGCATCTGCCTGTTCACTTGGGATATGAAGCTAAGATGGGTGGACCCGTGCAATATCAGTGGATGTATCCCTTCAAGAGGTAATCTTTAAATTGTTATAGTTGTTCATTTGCATTAATGCGACACCTGTTATCATTGATATTCCACCTAACTTGATTCACTAAACTTATAGGTTCATGTTTTATTTAACAAAAAAAGTCCGCAATAAGGCTCGGGTTGAGGGCTCGATTGGGGAGGCTTACATAATGGAAGAACTTGTAAAATTTTGTAGTCAATATTTTGGGCCTGATGTTGATACAAGGTTAAATCAACTAGGCCAAAATGAGCCCAGATCGAGCACAAATTTGGAAGGGCCATTGTCAATATTCAAGGAGTTAGGTAGTCCGTTCGGCCGAACGTATACTCGATGGCTAATGGATGAAGAGTACAGTGCTGCAACAAAATATTCCCTTCTAAATTGTGATGAAGTTTCGGCATTCATTGAGTAAGTTAGTGTTTTAATTCACTTACATTCATGTACATAATTGAAAGTGTGATAAGCGAGTCAATTATATTGGTTTGCAGTGAGTTCGATGCAGAATCTTTAATCACTGATCCTGCTAGACTTGAATCTCATCAGAAATCACAATTTGTACAGTGGTTCAAAGGCGTGTAAGTCTTTAACGGAATTATATTATGTGTTATATACAGTTCTGTGGCCAATTAGTATATTGATTTATCCTTAATTTTTACCGTCATCTACAATAGGTTCAGTCAATGGATAGACCAGTGGCCTCCTGCTTGAAATTACTAGCTGAAGGCCCTAACAAACAAGCATCCTGTCATGGAGGCTATATCATCAACGGGTTTAGGTTTAACGTAAAAGATGATGACCGAACAAAACAAACCCAAAACAGTGGAGTCTTGGTCAACAGCGACTGTTATGCTGAGAATTGCATGGACTTTTACAGAGAGCTAGATGAGATTGTTGAGCTAACATATCTAGGTTCCCAAAACTGCCTGGTAATGTTCAAGTGTACGTGGTTTGATGTCACATGCAGTAGAGGAATCCGTGTTAGCTCTCAAGGGATTGTAGATGTCAATGTCAAGTCAAGACTTGCATCAGACGAGCCCTTTGTGTTTGCTAGTCAAGCTGTACAAGTCTTTTACGCGGAGGACGTCGCCAATCCCAAATCTCATTGGTATACAATTATCAAGTCCAAGAAATTGCCCGTGACATATGACAATAGACACCTTTCAAGCCGACCAACCACGTGTCTTGTTACCTGTTGAGGTCAACAACGAGGAGGACGATCTTCCTCTTCCAACAACACTTCATGTAGGAGAAGAAGTCGTAGATGATGACGCGAAAGACGTGGAAAGTGTTGGAGATGATGTGACTGAGTCTACTGATGAAGAGGATGAATTAGAAGATGAAGAGGACGACGAGTCCCACGAAGAAGAGGATGACGAGTCTAGTGAAGAAGATAATGATGATTCCCAAACTGAAAATGATTGACTTGTAATGTTGTAACATCACGGAAAAAATGTAGTAACATTTTAGAACTTGGTTCATATTGATGTGTTTTTGCACCTCCGTTCATATATATAGTGTCGATGATGATTTCTGCCAAATTATTATTTTTAATGTGTTAATGTCTTTGTAATTTATCTATACGAAGTCAGATATGGATAGGATACGGGCTATTCGTGGCCGGGTTGGACGCCGAGCTGCTTCCTCCCCGGTGGGTCCCACCTCGTCATTGCCCACTGATGACGAGGCACAGAGTGATCGCGTACAGTAGATGGGGCCCTAGCCATCGTCCCAGTCGTCGCCCCAGCCCAACGCAGATTCATCCCACACACCCGTGGGTTCTACCTCAGGTATAGTTGATAACGGTGTTTAGTACATTTTTGCTAATTTATATTTGAAGTATATTTGAACTGTATTAATGTCTGTGTTTTGTAGGATCTCGACGAGGCCGTGGTCCGACACGCGGGGTACGCATCGACCCCCAGCGTAAACAGAGAGTTACGCTCACCCAGGAGGGCCTGTAAGTAAAAAAAATCACATCATGCCTTATTTTTAAATTTGGGGTGTTAATTTATATTTGAACTGTATTAATTTATTTATTTACTTCTTTGGCAGGATCCTGGAGAATCAGGCGAGGACGAAGATCGGCGTTCTTGTGAAGGGCCGATTCTTCGAGCCACGCCTGTACTGGAAGGACTGGGATGCCGCTGCGAGGGAGTCCCTATGGGAGGAGTGGCTGGTACGGTGAAGTATTTTTTTCAGCAATAGTATTTGTTTAATTAGAGTTTGTTTTCTAAATTAATTTGTGTTATTGAATGCCTTACAGGAGGGGTTCACGTTTGACTCGCCTGATCAGCAGGCACTGGGGCAGCAGGCCTTCTTTGCTTACATCGGCAAGAATTACCGCCGATGGCTCCACGACGCACGGGACCGGGCGAAGAAGATGCTGCCCGAGGGTGCCCCGATGACGGAGATGAAGAGATATCCCCCACATTGGATATCTCCTACTGTATGGGGGAGATGATAGATCGGTGGGCTACGGATCCAGGCTGGGACGCCAAGAGTAAGAGCGGGGCTGAGAACAGACAGAACAGAGATCCGACGCACACGGGGGGGTCGGTGCCACACGACATCGTCCGACACATGAATGCGGTCAGCACCCGGATCTGGAGGATGATGAGGTCATAGCTCTGACGTATAATCAGACGCACGTGCGGAAGAAGGACAAGGACGAGGCGCACCGGGCGGGCGACTATATTTCAGATATTGCCCGGCGGATCGATGTGAGTCAATTTGTTTAAGTTGTTAATTTTTTTCTTTCTATCCTCAATGTCTGTTGCGTTAATTAATGCCCTAACATATCTTTAAATCACTATTTTTGCAGGCCTCGTATGAACAGCTTAGGGGGTCCGAGCAGCAGTCCGGACAGCCATCAGCGTCCACTAGTACGGGTGCGAGTACTGGGGCGTTGAAGCGATGGCTGGATACGCCGGAGGTCGTCAATCGGCCGAAAGGCCGCATACGCGGCCTGCCTAGCACGACTGCTCGTGCCGTGATAGGAGCGTCCTCACCCCCCGCTGCCCCTCCACAGACACCGGCTCCTCGCCATCTATTGGACGAGGAGGAGATCCAGCGCATTGCTACGGTGGGTTGAGGATGATCAGGGACCATGATCAGCAGGGTACCCCTGCTGGACATGCTAGCCGGCCCCGGATCAGCAGGATCCAGATCCGGGACTCGGCAACCCCTGATGAGCCCCTTCTTGTGCCCCATCCCAGCTTGTCCCCCCCGCTCGGCTTGTACTCGATCTTTCCCCTCCCCTAATCGGCTGTATCCGGTTCCCAGCTTGTACATTATGAGTTTTTTTATAATGCACATTTTTTATAGTTGATTATATATAGTTGTTTGTGTCTTTGGGATTATGAGTTGTAGTTCAGGATTGAATTTTTTATTACAGGATTAGGCATCAAAAAAACCAAAAAAAAAATTTTTAAAAAATGACTAATCTGTCGTTAAAAGTGTACTTAATTCTAAAATTTTAGCGACGGAAAATTCTATAGCTAAAATCTAATTTAGTGACGGAATATTCCGTCGCTAAAAATTATATTCCGTCGCTAATTTCACAAAAAAGAAAATAAAATAAAATACATAAAACAGAATTAGCGACAGAAACTCCGTCGCTAATTCATAAATAAATCCGTCGAAAAAAGTTCAATATTTAGACGACGGATTTTAACAATCCGTCGCAAAACGTTTAGCGACAGACTTTTATACGAGAGACTTTTATTAACGAATTTTAGGCTTTTAGTGACGGATTTTTCCATCGCTAAAAGGGTTATTTCTTGTAGTGAGTAATCATGCTAAACTTTGGGACTAATATGCAAATATCAAATATTAGTATTTAGTGGCAGGTGCTCGTGTGAAAGTGTGAGTTATTCATTTGGATGTCTTGGCACCTATGTATGGTGATGAGTAATCAAAGGAAACTAATAGAAAATGGAAAGAAACCTAAGTGGATAACTTAGAAACAAAAGAGAAGGGGAGGTGGAAGACCACCTTTCGGCCAAAATAGAAACAAGAGAAGGGAAAGAGTAGGAAAAAAGAGAAAGAAGAAGAAAGAAAAGAAAAGAGAGAAAGAGAAGAAGAAAATGAAGAATAAAGGAGAGAGATTTGAATCAACTTTCTTGAAATTGGCTTGGGCTTAAATTTCTTAAAGGTAGGTTATCTTCTGTTTTTTTTAAGTCTTCAAAACATGTATGAGAAGTGTTATGAGTAGTACTAAAACACATACATATATTTACTTGAAAGATTCAAGGAGAAGTATGATCATGTGTGCTGAAATCTGCAAAACAGTCATGAAATTAGAGTAATTTTGGTAGTTAGAAAGGTATACTTTTAGTTGATATATAAACCTGGTTGTTTTATATGTTATAATACTACATGTATAGAGTATACATACCTAATTTCATATTATTTCAAGTATTATTACTATGGTTTAAAATTCGTGGCTTGAAACCTATCCTGTGAAACTGTACAGTCATGGAATTAGAGTAATTTTGGTGGGCATATAAATAAAGTTTATATTAACATTGGATATTAACTAAGTAGTCATCAAATGAAAAATACAACAATAAATATAAATCTTAAAAAATCATTGCTTGAAATCTAGTCTCTAAGGGACTCTAACAAATCTCCTAATGACTAGGCCTAACTTTAGACTTAGGGACTAACAGCAGAAATCATCCTCATGTCCTCCTTTTTGTTCTTCTAGGGCTGGGTGCTTTCTCTTAACTGCACTCCGAGGCCTCTTGAGTTTCCTCGTCAGCCTCCTCGCTTGGTTCCTCCTTGGCCTCCACTTTGGCTTCCTCTATTTCCTCCTCTCCCCCTACATAGTCCTCTTCCTCGGCAGCTCGAGATGACTTTTACATTGGCCTTGAAGGAGGGCATAAAGCTTTCATCTTACTCCTCATGGCCATTTTCCTTGCCCTTGGACGGTGTCTACACCGATTTGCACTTCTTCACCCACTTGCGGGTCACAGCTAGCTGCACAATCTTTATGCGCTTTCCCTTGGGAACAACTGGGGTCGCCCTAGGGGTAGCAGTAACAACACCAGCAGGGACTGAGGGCTCCATAGATCTCAGGCGACTACTCGATTAACCTATTAGAGGTAGCATTGAAGGAGTGGGACTAAGCGTCTCTTTAACTCCCTTTGAGGTCCTGTACACAGCAAGCATGTCCTGATAGCCTGATACCATGCCCTTAAGACTGTGTATCATCCTGTACGCATCTCAGAGTAGCGCATCTCAGAGTAAGGAGCAAGGAACCTACATTAGGAGACGGGCACCAAGTCAAAATCTAGCATGCATAACGTAAGTAAACAAAGAGAAGTCGAGTCTAGAGAGCACCATTTGGATTCGGGCCAACTTCTTAAGCCCAAAGCCTTTAGAGTCTCTCTGTGGTCATGGGATGGGGTCATACTCCTTGGTCTTCCCCTTCGGGTAGATCGGCATCGTCCATCGAGGGAATGGAAGATCTTTGGTCATATCTTCCTCTTTCTTTTCCTTAGCCATTTCGAATTATGGGGAGGCGCCAGATCTTCTTTCATGAAGCGTAGTATATCTAGGGATCATTCGGCCACCGTAAGGACGACATCGGAATACCTCTAAGAAAGGTCTGCCTCAGCCCCTTATCCAGCTCTATCGTGTGGAACATCTCCTCAAGAGGGGCCACTGGTATCCTAAAACCATACCTTTAGAAGGTGTTGAGGAACCAGAAGCACCCTATCTCCTAGGTAAAACTCCTCTTGCGAGGGTCCACTAATAACATTTGGCACCGGGTGCGAGCAAACTCCTCAGCATAATCGCCAACCTTATGCCACCACCGAGATAAAGATTCCTAAGACCAAGAGAAAAATATATGAATTCAATAGGAGTGCTTGAAGAGAAAAGTTACATAATCTAGTAGCTTGCTTACTGGGCACTCTCTCAACTCGTTAAAGCTATCTTGGTGCACAAATTCTAAGACCCCAGCCCATTCGTCCCTAAAATTCCACTGATTCATAGTCGATGTAGCCTCAGAAGTAGGCGCCTGCACAGGCAAGGAACGTGAGAAGCCAGAACCTCAGAAGCCCAAATCTATGAGAGCAAACATGGCACATGCGATTATATGTTTAGAATAAGCACGAAATTATTAGAGAATAATCAAAAAGCTTGGACATACCCCCCAAACATCACAATATCCCATAAAGCTAAGAGACTACCTTCAGGACACAATACCCATTGATAGATATAGATAAGCCAGGGTGGGAGTACCCCAGTCATACTCCCCTATCTCCTGAATCACCTCAACAGCCTGAAGGCACCACAGGTGGACGAAGTAGTCCCCATTGCTAAATAGGGTTTTCCCTAGTGTAAGGCAAAAAACCCTGGATAAACTGATCAAAAACTACATGGTCCACCCTTCTAAACTCATGTGCTCATAGTGAGCACGGATAGTACAAAGAGTATCAAACCACCCTTCTTTAAGGATGGTTTGCAACCGAATAGACGAACCACAAGGTCCTGATGCTTATTAAGATCACGAGCCCAATGAATAAGCCTCCCTCCATAACGAACACCAGTGATGTTCATAAAATCAAACGGGTTGACCGTGGCCTACCCGATCGGCATATAGAATGTGTTGTTGGAATCCCACTAACGCTCAGCAAGATACAATGGGTGTTTCTTGCTTCGGGTAAAAGCGTGCAACCCATCCAAAAAGGGGTGAAATCCTTTAACAAATATTATATTCTTAACGGGGACGCAGATTTTTGCCTACCTATCTCTCATAAGGTTTGGGGAGCCCCACTACATGAAAAGCCTTTTTACCTACAGATGGTAATTCGTCGCTAAAAGGTAGATTTATCAACAGAATAATTCGGTAACAATTCATCACTAAAAACTTTTAGCGACGGACGTACCGCCGCTAAATTGTTTTTAAAAATTTCCTATTTTTGGTCCTTTTTTTTTAAATTTTGTAAAAATGTTTTAGTGACAGAAATGTTCCGTTGCTAAAACTTCCGTCGCTAAAACTCCCCGAGATAGCCATTAGCTACAGAATATTCCGTTGCTAAGATGTCCATCGCTAGAAGCCATGACTCAAGTGACAAACTTTTAGCGGCGGAATATATCTGACGCTAAAAGTTATGTTATAAGAAAAAATATCATTTGTCTCTCCCTGTCTTTCTCTGTCTCTCTTTTCGGTCCTCACCCCCGATTTATTCCCCCAGCGACTCACCTCCCCTGCCTGCGACCCCCATTGCGGCAACAACCCCCCTTCCAGTGATGCCCCCCGCACCCCAACTGCCCCGACGACGCCCCCACTCCCCCCCCCCCGACAGCGCCCTACGACGCCGTTCCTCAGTGATGATTTCTTTCCTCGGTGACCCCCCTCCCTTGCGATCCCCCCTCCAGCGACAAGCCACATTAACTCCGGCGACGCCCCCTCCCCCAGCTTGCGATAGCCCCCCATGACAGCCTTCATGACTACTGCTTCTATGCAAATTAGGGGTCCACTACCCCGCCATCACAGCCGCCGTAGCCACACCACCGCTGCCACCGATATGTCCATTTTACCCTAATTTTGTTTAATGTATGTGTTTAACTGTTAATGTATAGTTACGTCTACATACAGAAGATTATGCACTGGTTTGGGTATTCATGAAAACTTTAGGTTGTTGATTGATTAAGGATTTTTGGTTGTTAATTGAGCATTTCAGATTGTTAGATTAAGCATTTGATAATGTTCATTGAGATTTGTGACCTAATTAGGTTGAGATATGTGACTTAATTTCATTTTTTTATAGTTAATTGTATATCAAATTAGGTAATCAAACATTCATTTTCATTTGGGAAACACTATTACATTGGTGTTCTGCTTGCTTGGAAATTTATTAAATGGGGATTATTTACAGTCTATTGAGACTCATTTTGGTTTGAACGCCAATATGGCACGTAGTATGCATCTTTCGCAAGCAAACCAAAATTAACTAATTGCACATCACATTAGGTATTAAAAAATTCAAAATAGTTGTTTACGAGTTAGGTTACTGTTCAAACTTGCCACTAGAATTCTTCATGTACTTGAGCTTGAGCCTGTTTGGTCATTTAGTTTTAAGATTGGGAGGTTGAAATGTTTTTTTAGTTGCTTGGATGAAATGTTTTTTTAGTTTCTTAGTATCAAATCATGCTAAAATTTTGCTACGTGGTTTTAGAATAACGTTTATAAGTTGTAAAACTAATTTGACCGCCTTAATCTTGCAACTATTTCTAAGTTACTTTCTTGGCGTTTCGCATCTATTTACTTCATAACTAGGGCCCATTTCTATGAATGTCGCTTTGATTCAAAGTTTCATATGTTCTAAGTACTTATGTTGTTGCTCTTATTGTTGATTGTATTAACCCTAATTCACCCCGATCAATCCTAATTAACCTCTATTAGCTCTAAGTAACCCTGACTAAACCTAAATAACCTGATTAACCTTAAGTAAAAATAATTAACTCCGATTAACCCTTTATTAACACCGATTAACCCCTAATACATCCCTAGGTAACCATAGTTAACTATAATTAATCCTAATTAATCCTAATTCACCTTAATTAAACCTAGTTAAGCCCGATCAATCCTAATTAATCCTAATAAACTCCAATTCACCCTAATAATTAACTTCTATTAAACCAAAATAACCCTAATTAACCCCAAGTAAATGTAATTAACCCTAATTAACACTAACTAACCTTAACTAGACTCTAATTAAACACTATTAATATATTCTGAATTATCCTAAATACTATCTAACTCAAACTATGTAACACCCCAAAATTTTAGAGGTGCTCAAATATTACTTGTTGGATTGATGAAAAAAATTAATGATGATTTTAAGTGACAATTAGGATTGACATTGTCGTGCTTGTTAGGTGTCTCCACACAATCGTGACACCTCGTGCTTATTGTGGACTCAGTGTTGATTACTTCTCTAATCGACACTTCATGCTACCTATCATTGTCATGCTTGTGACGTGTCAACATAGTATTGCAACACGTCGTGCTTCAAGTCTTGTCGTGCTTTCCTTAGCCATGTCGTGCTTGTTAGGTGGCACATCCTTGTTTTGCCACCACGTGCTTCGAGCTTTGTCGTGCTTTGGTTAGCATTGTCGTGCTTGTTAGGTGGCACATCCTTGTTTTGCCACGTTGTCGTGTTTTCCTTAGCCTTGTCATGCTTGTTAGGTGGCACATCCTTGTTTTGCCACCTCTTGCTTAAAGCTTTGTCATGCTTTGGTTAGCATTGTCGTGCTTGTTAGGGAGCACATCCTTGTTTTGCCACTTCGTGCTTCAAGCCTTGTCGTGCTTTGGTTAGCATTGTCGTCCTTGTTAGGTGGCACATCCTTGTTTTGCCACCTCGTGCTTCGAGCTTTGTCGTGCTTTGGTTACCATTGTCAGGCTTGTTAGGTGGCACATCCTTGTTTTTCCACCACGTGCTTCGAGCTTTGTCGTGCTTTGGTTAGCATTGTCGTGCTTGTTTGGTGGCACATCCTTATTTTGCCACCTCGTGCTTCGAGCCTTGTCGTGCTTTGGTTAACATTGTGGTGCTTGCTAGGTGGCATAGCCTTGTCTCACCACATCATGTTTCTTTAAATCTCGTGCTTCCTAGAAATTTCTATAAATAGGCCCTTGATCTTTTTAAGTTATTTCACCTTTGACTTTTATCAGTAGGTAGACAACTAAAGAGTGAGAAAAGATGAAAAAGGAATCATAGGACTTGATTGCAAGCAATGGTATAAGTGGATTCTTCGTGATTTAGGTAAGGGGAATTACATATCACTATTCTTTTGTACCACGTGGTTATTTCTTAACGTTCCTCGTACTCCTAAACGCCGTTGTTCTGAAATCTTGCTGAAATGCTTTGTTTTGGAGGTTGGTAAATATCTTGTTTTTGAAATATGGACGTGGCTTAAGTACTTTTGATCAATGACAGTGCTCCAGTGATTTGTCTATGTGCATGGTATGTTGTGATACAGCTGAGCTTTGGCGGATCCCTTTGAGGATACCAGAAGCAAGATGCTGAAGTGTTATGCACAACCTGAATATTGAATTGGTTTACCAATTGTTCGGGGTACTAAGCCACGGTTGTGTTGACGGTTTGACTATCAAATATATTGACTGATGTTGAATTGTTTAGCGTGTTTGATTCTAATCCTATGGTGTTATGATTATTCCACTTACTGGGCTACCCAGCTCAACCCCCACCATTTAGCTTTCCAGTATTGATGATTATTTTGATGAGCAAGTTCAAGCGGGATGTGAACGAGACTTTCAGTTTTGGAGTTTTAGAATTATTTGTAACCTATTTTTAGGGCTTGTGATCTGATGGGATATTGTTGTAATTGTTTTTAAGATATAATATCAGTCGCTTGGGTCCTGTAGTCTGATTGGGATTGCGTCGTGATTTTATTTGAAAAATATGAATTGGGTGATTGACGATTCGGGGTCGTCACAGTTGGTATCAGAGCGATACCTAGGCTTGAATTACATAGGTTAGCGTAAGCCATGATAGGTTCATTGGCCTTGGGATTATTATAAGCTGAATTTTGAAGTTGTTGATTAATATTTTGAGGTTGGAGAATTTTGCGAACGAAATTCTTTTAAGGAGGGAAGAATGTAACACCCCAAAATTTTAGAAGTGCTCAAATATTACTTGTTGGATTGAGGAAAAAAATTAATGATGATTTTAGTGACAATTAGGATTGACATTGTCGTGCTTGTTAGGTGTCTTCACACAATCGTGACACCTCGTGCTTATTGAAGACTGAGTGTTGATTACTTCTCTGATTGACACTCCATGCTACCTAACATTGTCATGCTTGTGACGTGTCAACACAGTATTGCCACACGTTGTGCTTCAAGCCTTGTAGTGTTTTCCTTAGCCTTGTCGTGCTTGTTAGGTGGCACATCCTTGTTTTGCCACCTCGTGCTTCGAGCTTTGTCGTGCTTTGGTTAGCATTGTCGGGCTTGTTAAGTGGCACATCCTTGTTTTTCCACCTCGTGCTTCGAGCTTTCTCGTGCTTTGGTTAGCATTGTCGTGCTTGTTAGGTCGCACATCCTTGTTTTGCCACCACGTGCTTCGAGCTTTGTTGTGCTTTGGTTAGTATTGTCGTGCTTGTTTGGTGGCACATCCTTATTTTGCCACCTCGTACTTCGAGCTTTGTCGTGGTTTGGTTAACATTGTCGTGCTTGCTAGGTGGCATAGCTTTGTCTCGCCACGTTGTGTTTCTTTACACCTCGTGCTTCCTAGAAATTTCTATAAATAGGCCCTTGATCTTTTCAAGTTATTTTATCTTTGACTTTTATCAGTAGGTAGACAACTAAAGAGTGAGAAAAGATGAAAAAGGAATCATAGGGCTAGATTGCGAGCAATGGTATAAGTGGATTCTTCGTGATTTAGGTAAGGGGAATTACATATCACTATTGTTTTGTACCACGTGGTAATTTCTTAACGTTCCTCATACTCCTAAACACCGTTGTTCTGAAATCTTGCTGAAATGCTTTGTTTTGGTGGTTGGTAAATATCTTGTTTTTGAAATATGTTTTCGGGACGTGGCTTAAGTACTTTTGATCAATGACAGTGCTCCAGTGATTTGTCTATGTGCATGGTATGTTATGATACAACTGAGCTTTGGAGGATCCCTTTAAGGATGCCGGAAGCAAGATGCTGAAGTGTTATGTGCAACCTGGATATTGAATTGGTTTACTAATTGTTCAAGTCACGGTTGTGTTAACTGTTTGACCGTCAAATATGCTAACTGATGTTGAATTGTTTAGCGTGTTTGATTCTAATCCTATGGTGCTAAGATTATTCCACTTACTGGGCTACCCGGATCACCCCCCACCATTTACCTTTCCAGTGCAGATGATTATTTTGATGAGCATGTTCAAGCGGGGATAAGAACGGGACTTGCAGTTTTGGATTTTTAGAAATATTTTTAATCTAATGGAAGACTGTTGTAATTGTGTTGATGATATTGAATTAAATGATTGGCGACTTGGGTCATCACAAGCTATATACTTAAACCCTGGACTCAATCACAGGTAGGATAATATCAACTCTACGAATGAAGTCAATGAATTCTAAAGTGCCTCAATCTTAATTAACCCTAATTAGCACATTAACTCTAATTAGCCATAATTAGCTCATACTTAAGCCCTAATTAACAATAAATCAGTCTAATTAAACCCAATTAACATTAGTCAACACTATTTAGGTCGAATTAGCCCTCATTAGCATTCATCTTATTTAGCTCAAACTAGCCCTTATTAGCCCTAATCGACCCTAATTAGTCCTTTTTAAAACTGATTACCCTAATTAACCCTAATTTACTGTTAATTTAATATATAATTAGCCCTAATCACCGCTGATTAACATGATTAAACCCTGATTGTCCTGATAAGTCGTGGACAAACCCTAATTAATCCAATTAGGGTAATTAACTGTAATATGTTCTAATTAGGCTTAACTAGCCCTAAGTAGCCCGAACTAATCCTAGAATAACATTAATTGAGTCTAATTAAATGCAATTAACTATTATCAACCCTAAATAGCTCGAATTGCCCTAATTGCCCCTCATTAACACATCAACTCGGTATTTTCACCTTAATTAGCTATTATCTATTTAGGTTGGGTACAAATCATTTGGTTATTGTGAACTTGAGCAGAGAAATTAAATCATCATTCCTAAATCCCTTAATATCTAACGATCCACCAAATCGGTGTCTCAAGTAAACTGGGTGCTTTTGATTGATAAGTTATGGACTCAAAAATTTCCCTTAGCACGTCATGTTGAACCATCTAGTCTAAGATCTTATCTTCCGAGACTTCAAATAACACTTTTGGCTCGCAACTCTCCATGTCTGTAAAAGAGAAGACTTTTTGAGACAAAAGGTCTTTCTCAGCCTGTCGTAGACATTTCCTGCCCTCCAGTGTTCATGTAATTAGATGGTATATATACGTAGTTTTCTTCTGACCAATCCGGTATGCCTGACATATGGCTTGCCTTTTAACTGATGAGTTTCAACCAATATCAAGCAAAACAACTCTCGACACCCAACAAGGGCCTATTAGGGCTAATTTGAGCTAAATATGGTTAATGCTAAGGAGGGCTAATTTGAGCTAAATGAGGTTTCAAAGACAAGCTATGTGGGGCATAAATTTGGTTGGGGCGTCGAGATTTGTGTTGCTTGAGATTGATTGTAATCCATCAGTTGAAAGGCAAGCCATATGTCGGGCATACGAGATCGGTCTGAAGAAAACTGTGTGTATTTATCATCTAACTACCTCAGGAACAATAGAGGGAAGGAAATGTCTGGGACAGGCTAAGAAAGATCTTTTCTCCCAGAAAGTCTTCCCTTCTGCAGACATGGAGAGTTACAAGCCAAAAGTGTTATTTGAAGTTTCGGAAGATAAAATCTTAGATGAGATGGTTCAACATGACGAGCTAAGGAAAATTTTTGAGTCCATTACTTGCCAACCAAAGGCACTGGGTTTACGTGAGAATCTCTGATTCGGTGGATCGTTAGATATTAAAGGATTTAGGAATGATGATTTTCACTGCTCAAGTTCATTATAACCAAAGGATTTTGTACTCAACCTAAATGGATAATGGCTAATTAAGGTAAACATGCCGAGTTAATACGTTAATGAGGGGTAATTAGGGTAATTCGATCTATTTAGGGTTGATTACATTTAATTGCTTTTAATTGGACTCAATTAGTGTTATTCAGGAATTAACTCGGGCTAATTCGGACTACTTAGGGCTAGTTGAGCCTAATTAGAACATATTACAGTTAATTACCCTAATTGGATTTAATTAGGGGTTGTCTACGATTTATCAGGACAATCAGCGTTTAATCAACTGTGATTAGGGCTAATTAGATATTAAATTAGCGGTAAATAAGGTTGATTAGGGTTAATTAGGACTAATTGGAGTTAGTTGGGTTTAATTAGGAATAATTGCTGTAAACTAGAGTTTAATTAGGGTTAATCAATTTTAATGCGGCCTCCTTTGTATGACTGCACGTGCCGTGATAAGAGCATCCCCACCCCCCGCTGCATCTCCACAGATGCAGACACCGACCATGGAGCACTGGTCGTTACATGAGGACGAGGTCCATCGCATTGCTACAGAGGTTTAGAAGAGGATCACGGTGCATAATCATGAATAATCACTATATATGTTTAATTAGTGAACACTATACGATTGCTATCAAGATTAATTCGTCGGTGCCTTTCCATACAGGGCACTACTGCTGGACTTGCCGATCCGGATGCGGATCACAGTGCCCCCATGGACGATTAGCAGGACCCGTCAGATCCGGGACTCGCCAAACCCTTATTAGCCCTTCCCCTCCTAGCTCTTTGTATCCCGCTCCTATGCCCCCCCTCCCCCCCGACTTGTACTCCCTTCCCCTACTCTATTAATGTACCCCGCTCCCGTGCCCTCCTAAATTTTGTATATATTTTATTGTTGGATTGTGATTAAAAGTTTGATATTAAAAACATAACATTTTTTTTTAAAATTAGTTTGACTTTTAGCTACAGACTTGATCCGCCGCTAAAAGTCAAACTAATTTTAAAGAAACAATGACGTTTAGCGACGGTAATTCTGTCGCTAATGTTTTAAACGACAAACGTTTAGCGACGGAATTTCATCTCTATGTATTTAGGGAATAAATTATTTTTGATAACAGAATTCCATGCATAGGCATGGTGCGTGCATGAAGCAAGGTGAAGAATGTGTGTCTAGAACGAAAATTTGGGTAAAACATACCTCTTTCACAAAGTACATAGCGTTGAGGTGAGTGCCTTGCTCTGAGGTGAGTATAAATCGATCCTTGGCTCGGTTATTCGTTCGAAATCTGGAGATCTTCCCAATTTGGGGTCCCCCTTCATGCCCCTTGCAAGTTTGTGCGTATTCATCCATGTCTATGCAAAATTGAGAGTGGTTGAGATTTATAATATTTATAGGCTAGGGGTGTGATTAGGGCTAAATTACACAACCTAGGATCCCAGAGAGAAGAAATATGAGAGAGAATAGGGTTGGATTGAATTATAAGTGTAATATACTTGTTGTTTTAAAAATAAATAATTAATTAATTAAAAAAAAGCTGGTCTGATTTCGTGGTTGCAAAATAAAACACAAACAAGAGGGAATGATACCTCATGTTTCCAAGAGGTGGAGTGTGTGCATGTACAGTTAAGTGGAGGTTGAGGTGGCATGAGAGAGGGTTTACCCTGGACAGCTATTTGAGATTGAATTATGAAAAATGCAGAAGGAATCTTGAGATACTTTCAACTGAGAAGTCGTAAACAAAAGGGAAAAGAAGAAAAGTCAAGAAACACAGTTCGATTTGGTGAATAATTGAAGAAGTTATGGACTACCAAAGTCAAGAAAAAGTCAGCCTGTAGTGGGAGAGAAAGTAAGAGATTGCAACAAACAGAAGGCATTCTCATCGAGAATCAAAAGAGTTACGGGTCTTCAAAGTGAGATAAAAACTAGCTTTGTGTGTTTGTGTTCTTGGTGTTTTGATATGTGTTCTTGATGGAAATTAGGGCTGAAATGGTTATGTTGTGATATCATGCCATGTTAAATGAATTTATGGAGTTAGATACGTGGAAACAAAGTGAAATTAAAGCAATTTAAAGGGAATTTGAAGTGAAATTAAATAGCTAATGATATATGTTAGCATAACATACATGTATAACTGAAGAAAGGGAAATAATTCTAGGCATGCATACTTAAAGAATGCAGCTTGGACTGTGAGAAGTGATGAAAAATGTAAATTTGATCAAAAAGTGATGAATAGTGAATGTAAATGTCGCTAAAAGTCTTATTCCCTAATTAATTTCAAACTTTATTTTTGAAACATGGTCTAAGCTAGAATTTGGCCAAACACAAAAGAAAAACTCCTATTCTTTTTGAAAGAGCTACATACAATAACTTTTGGGATTTTTCTATGTTTCCTAACGATGTTAAATATATTTATCCTTAAAATAGGGTTTCGAATTTCTAAAAAAATACCAAAAGAATGTATTTTAATCTGAAAATTTTAGTGAGACTTTATGCAGCTGAGACACTTCAGTGTCTAAAAGTTCTTGACATTTGGAGGCTAATTGGTATTTTTGACAAAATTAGTTCCCTAACAATCAGTTTGGTTATCCGGATGGGATTTTCGAGCAAAAATTTTACGAAATGACTTTTCAATACAAAAATCAGTTTAAATTGTTTTAAAAATGTATTTTGAGCCAATTGAGAGTGTTTATTGGTGCAGAAGTCAGCAGGTTAGGTAATTTTACCTATGGCTAGGGGTGTTTTGGTAATTTTTCACACCCAGTGATGAATCTTGTGAAAACTCATAGTTAAGCAGTAAGAAGTAAAAGGAATGAGAAAATTGAGTTTAGATTGGTATAAGATGGATGGTAGTGTGGTTAATGCACCTTATGGGCTAGGGCCAATCAAGATAACGGATTAGCCATAATAAGTTAGAAACAGAGAATCGTTAAGGGAGGGGGAAGGTAAGGTTAGGTGTGTTTTTGTACTTTAGGATTGTTAACAAGAAAGCTTTTATTTGATAGGTGATTCCATTGCTGCTAAAATCCAGAAGCGAGGAGTTCATCGGCTATAAAGCCAAACAAGTAAGGCTAATGCGATTCCATTATGGTATCCATTGTCCTGCTTGGCATACCATGTTGATGACACTTATGTTGAACTTCTATATTTATGTTTGAACACCGGTTGATCTTATGACCTGGTACTTCGTGTTGATTTGTGCTGTTGAGGACTTAAGGTAGAAGAATGAATTCCCGTAATTCGCCCGATGATGAGCCTAAAAGCGTTGTTGAGGACTTATGATAAAAAAAAAAAAAACTCTTTAATTTCGCTCTGTTGATGAAAACTGTCCCCTAATCTGGACAAGACTGAGAAGAACACCCCATTTGAAAGGGCATCATTAAGTGGAGGGCCAGTGAAACGAAGTAACTGGTGGTCAGTGAAAAAGAAAGTAACAGACAAAAAAAGGATGAAGCACGCTAGGGTTTGTCGTGTCGTGTCGAGTCAAGCATGCATTGCAATTGATTTTATTTCATGTTGCTGAATTTATTGTCTTGTTATTCTCATGACAATGATTTGCTTTAGCATTTTCTTTTGCATTGCACTTGCATAGTCCATGAGTCTATCCGAGTGGAAATGATGATGTTCTGTTGGGCTTGAGCCGCTCAGTCTGAACAAGGGTGATGCAGCAAGATGGTTGCATACGTTCGTTGTTACCATCCTTGAATCCATTGCCGTCGTTGAAAATTCATAATCGATTCTCTGATAATTTCAAAAGGGTTGTACGTTGTACTCCTCATATTATCCTTACTGTGCGACTTACGCTAATTCCTTATCTTATGTGTTTTTCATGTACTAGGTTTGAACAAGGAGAGATATCCGGTAAAGGTAAAGAGAAATTATGCTGAGGTCTTGTGAGGAAATATATATCGCCCCGATGATATAAAATTTGGTTCAAATATTAAGTTGTGTTATGTTATGCAGTTCCTGCTGCAATACGATGTGTACTGTGAAGGAAAATTTTTGTAACGGCGTGTTATGGTGTT
The DNA here is from genome assembly GCA_033070095.1 of Escallonia herrerae. Lineage (NCBI taxonomy): Eukaryota > Viridiplantae > Streptophyta > Magnoliopsida > Escalloniales > Escalloniaceae > Escallonia > Escallonia herrerae. Next base: position 64,231 of record JAVXUP010002872.1, read on the forward strand.
CCTTTATGATCTTAAGGTTGTAGTTGGTATGTGTTGTATCTGAGGCTGTTACGTTGGGAGGATTGACATCTTAACTTCAATGTCGTCACTTGGGCTGGGGGTGTCACAGGTGGCAGCAGAGCTTATGTATTATGTTTTATAGATTGTGGGTTGTTTAGAATGACGTGTAAGTCTTGATATGAGATTAAGAGGAAGAAAGTAACAGAGTGACCAAGATGTATAAGTCGGACCAATTATGGCATAACTGATTTATAAGAATTGGCATTCTATCATTGTTGCATGAAATGGCAGGTGCACCTGTAAATATAGGGGGGGATTGAAGATGACATGATGGATGTGTTGAACCCCGATGTCGACAGTGAGGAAGACCCCGAAGAAATAAGGAGAACTTAGTGGACTCAGACGAGGAGCCCGTGGTCATGAATTTGTAGGGCCCCGAGATAGAGGCAACAGAGGATGATCATTCTTATCGAGCTAATGTAGAAGTGAAAGAAGAAGGACCGAGTGAGCAGTCTAGGAGAAAGGTCCTGAATTTTTGGAAACGAAAATATATTAAGGTCTCTGGCGAGAGGGATGAACTATTCAATCAGTTAAAATTCCTACAAGGTAAAGCAGACAGTGAGATAAAGAGAATAGATATAGAGTGTCTTAAGGAAAAGAAGAAGGCCGATAGGTTGGTTGAGGATACAGTGGATGCTAGCATACGGGTTGTTCAAAAGATACAGGAAGTAGTTCGTGAATACACTTCAGGCAGAGCCTTGTCTGGTAACGAGCGGAAGATATTACTAGATAAAGACTACTGGAGTGTGAAGCTGTTTAAAGAGGGATATGGGTTTCCTTGAGTCAATGTTGTATGTCTAGGTGCACAATTTATCGTTGTATAATGATCGTAGCATGAGACTTAGGTTGTATTAATGTTTTTATTTTATGAAGTTGCATTTGTTATATGTGAATGTAAGACTTGTTATACTATTTTCAGAATGGCACATAATCTACGAAATCAAGAGATCCCAATACCAAGAGAACATGAGAGAGATCCTCCACAAGAGGCACCCCAGACTGAAGCGTCTTTGGCTAATACCGAAGGCACCAGCGTGGAAACAACAATGATAATAGGACAGAAATTAACAGAGAAGACTATGGAAGGGAACTAGTGGAACTTTTACGGGAAGTTGTATTACACCTGTAGCACAACCGGTTGCTGCTAATGCAACAATTTCAGTAGCAGAAAGGCAAGAATGTAAGTTTCGATATTTTCAAGATGCTCGACCTAGTGAATTCCACAGAGGAAGTGATCCAATAAAAGCAGTTACTTGGCTAAAGCAAAGGGAAAAAGCATTTGAACTAACAGGTTGTGAAAAACATCATAAGGTTGCATTTGCTACGCATATGTTACTAGGGGCAAGGATTTATTGGTAAGGTGTGCAGTAGCAAGTAGAAGAAAGAGGAAAGCAAATCAGACTTACATCAAGTGTAGCCGATTTAAGTGACTATTTGAGAAAAAAGTATTTTCCTTTAATTGTACAAAATTGGTTGAAAACATATTTTCTTGGATTAAAACAAAAGGATAGGACTGTGGAGGAGTAAATACAGAGGATCGCAAGGCCAAAAGCTTTGAAGTGGGTTTGAGACAACCCTTGAGGAGAATAGTGAAAAGCTTTCAACTTTGAACATTTGCTGAGTCGGTAGGGAAGGCATTGTTGGTCGAGGCAGAAAGTTGGGAGGCGTGGGAAGAAAGAAGAGAACAAGGAAGGAAGCGGAATAAAGGGAAAGACAAAGGCAGGGATAGCGGAAGAAAATTTAGAAAGAGCACAGACGAAGTAAAATCTAGACAAGGTTCAAGGCAAATGGGTGGAACATGAGAATGTCATTGGCGTGGAACGAGGCATAAGGGCACCAACTATGTAAAAGTAGCAGCAGCTTGTTTTAAATGTGGCAAGAAGGGCCACAGAACAAATGACTGTAGGTTGAATCAGTGAGTTTCTTACGAGTGCCAACAACCAGGACATAATGTGAATGAGTGCCCTCAGCGAAAGACACTAACCATAGAAGGAAGGCCGAGAGTGGTAGGTCATGCAAATGCGAAGGAATTAAGGAAGCTATAAAGTCCAAAGATGTGGTGAGAGGTACTTTCCTTGTCTGCTCTCGTAAAACCCTTGTATTGTTTGATTTTGCTGGTGCTACTCGTTCCTTTGTTTCATTAGCATTTGCGAAAAAGTTAACGACGTCCTATTATTCACTTGATGCCATACTTGCGGTGAACACACCCAGTGGAAACTCCCTTCTAGCCACTAGAATATATAAGGATTGCCTAATTCAAGTAGGTGATCAGATCTTACATGCTAACCTTATATGCTTAGATCTGGAGGACTTTGACGTAATCCTCGAAATGAATTGGTTAGCTGCTCATCATGCTAATGTAGATTGTCGTCGTAAGTTAATGAAGTTGTCAATGCCTAATAGACATGAAGTTGTCATACAAGGGGATAGGGTGGTAAGCCTCCTTACCTAATATCCACTCTATGAGCTCGTCGTTGTCTTCGTAGCGGGTGCCGAGGCTATCTGGCATACATATATGTTATACGTGTTAGTGAACCACAACTTGAGCAGATACCCGTAGTCAATGAATTTCTAGATTTTTTCCCGAATATCTTCTAGGGCTACCACCAGATAGAGAAGTGGAGTTCAGTGTTGATATAGTTCCCGGAACTGGCCCCATATCCAATACACCTTATAGGTTGGCACCTTCCGAGATGAGTGAGTTGAAGGTTTAACTGAAAGAACTATTGAAATTAGGATTTATTCCTCCCAGTGTTTCACCATGAGGGGTCCCAGTACTATATATAAGGAAAAAGGATGGGTCTATAAGGCTATGTATCAATTATCGAGAGCTGAATAGGGTGATGGTCAGGAATAAGTATCCTTTTGTCACGTATAGATGATCTTTTCGATTAGTTGCAGGGCGCAAAATATTTCTCTAAGATTGACCTTCGATCGGGATATCATCAACTGAAGGTGAAGGAAAGCGATATTGCTAAGACGGCCTTTAGGACCAGATTTAGGCACCATGAATTTTTGGTGATGCCTTTTGGATTGACTAATGCCCCGACAACCTTTATGGATTTGATGAATTGGGTATTTTGAGGATATCTCGATTGTTGTGTTATCGTTTTCATCGATGAGATTCTGATATACTCAAAGAGCAAAGAAGAACGTGTTCAATATCTGAGGCAGCTGAAAAACCACGAGAGGAATTATCCAACACATGACCTAGAGCTAGCAGCAGTGGTATTTGCTTTAAAATTTTTGAGACATTACATATATGGTGCAACTTGTGAGATTTATACGGATCACAAAAGTTTAAAGTATATTTTCACGCAGAAGGACTTAACATGAGGCAGAGAAGGCGGTTAGAACTCCTTGAAAATTATGATTTCTTTATATTATACCACCACGAAAAAGAGAATGTGGTATCTAATGCCTTGAGCAGAAAGAAAACAGAGAATTTAGCTTCCATGATTACCCAACATAAGGCGATTGTTGACGACTTGAACAAGCTCGAAATTGATGTGCAAGTGAAAGGAGAAGGGAGCAGTAGCTTGTTCCAGATGGAGATTCGACCTACGCTACTTGATCGAATTAAAGAAGCCCAAAGTCAAGACGAAAAGCTACTTAAGATTCAAGCGGGGTTCGAGAAGAACGACAAAGAGGATTTCAATTGTGATGGGGAAGGAATTTATAGATATGAAGATCTGGTGTACGTTCCACCTAAGGATAAATTTAGAAGGAAAATCTTGAATGACGCACATAATTCCAAGTACTCAATCCATCCAGGAGAGACAAAGATGTATCGGGACTTACGACAAATTTTTCAGGTGGCCGGGCATGAATGTCAAAGGGCAGTATGTGTTCTCTTGGAACTGGGCAGTATGCGTTCCCACACTGAATGTCAAAGGGCAGTATGTGTTCTCTTGGAACTGGGCAGTATGTGTTCTCTTAGACCAGTGGACTGAACCTCAGAGGCATGTGTATCAAGTACATGTCGACATAGTCCAATTTAAGTTTCCTGACACCAGAAGAAATAGTGAACTAAGCTATCATAAACTAACATTGAACACCTTGGCTACTCTGAGCCCTACAAATTCATAACCTTTTGCTTAAGTCATCATGACCTCAAAAGACTCAATTCTTGCTCTTCCGCAGAAAAAGCGGAGGCCTTTGCATTTAGACCATCACCTTGGTCTCAAAACTTTTGAAAAAAGGAATTTTCGAACCCTTTACGACACTGGCACATGGTTTAGATGCCACACGTTCAGCCTCTAGAGCAACCGCGTGCTTGTCCTAAACACTCATACAAACTGCTTTTTGGACATCAACCTACCATAGTATGCAGTTATAAGGAGTTAGAAAGCTTGATCACGAAAGCCAAAGATGCCAGAAAGCTTGGTAGTAATGAAGAGCTCGTCGCGGGAGTTGATGAGGCCGAGACGGAGCGCTTCAGGAATCGCTGCAGCAAGGTGCTCTTCTGTGTGGTACGCGAAGGCCGTGTCAAAGTGGCGGTATCCTACCTTGATGGCTTCCAAGATGGCCGACTTTGCGGTTTCTAAATCCAGAGGAGGATACGGGTAGGTGCCCATGCCAATGATCGGCATGGGCTTGCCACTTGACCCTACGGTTATCTGGGGAATCATTGCCATGTTAAACTTCTGCAGGCTTTCTTTGAGAGCATTCTGCTGTTGGGGGGTCTCACTTTTCAGCTTCGAAATCTGTATCGGCTGTGTAGATTCGAAAAATATTGGCCGATATTCTGGTCGGAGGAATCTTCCTCGTACCCTCCTATATAGAGACAATAAATTATCTTTAAATGTTTTTAGTGACTTTTATTTAGTGACGCTATAAAAATGTTGCTAATAATTATCATTGAAAGTGTTAGAAAAAAGCCACTACGAACATTTAGCGACTACTAATTGTCACTATACACGGGATTGGAGGAAGATTCCTACAACCCCGGGTAAGAGCCAAAGTTTGTTCGTGTAGATTTATACTGGTGCACATCAGTTGCAGGAGTTCTATAGATTAATTGAATGGCGTTTGGTTAGTGGCAGGCGTTCATAAAGACGGATCAATTGATTGTGATATGCTGCAGAAAAGCTATTTATCTTAGAACAAATTTTTGGCTCCTACCCGGATTGTAAGAATCTTCCTTCAACCCTATATATAGTTAGAATTAATAGTCGCTAAATAGTTTTAGTAACTTTTCTTCTAACACTTTTAGCGACAATTATTAGCGTCACTAAATAAAATTTACTAGAAACATTTGGAGACGAGTGATTGTCGCTATATAGGGGGTAAGATAAAGATTCCTCCAACTAAGGTAACAACCAAATTTTTTCCTTTATCTTATCAGGCTTCATATCTATCGTACTGTGCACAACATATCATTTATGTACAAATCCCTTGTGCAAATCATATATTATGTCTAAGTACTCTTATAACTTGTCTAAGATTTACTTATTAGTCTTATTTTCCTAAAAATTTAATTAGGTATATTAAAAAGGTCTTTTTATTGATCGTGAGGCCCTATGTAAAAACAAATTTGTTTATAGTTAGTTTTATAGAATTAAGTGGATACATTTTTGCATCTTAATTAAAGGTTTTGTGTGATTTCTCTTCAAAATCTCATATATCCCGTACAGTCACTTTACCGGTCGTGCGGTCTTATCAAAGCAAAAAATTAGCCTACAATTTGATTATCAAAATTATATATTATACATATTTTTTTTTGGGCAATCATTATGTTATGTGTGTGTTTAAAAAATTACTATATAACAAACTTAAATTAACAATAACACAGGGATCACATCTAGAATAATACTTGCATACTTTTAGATTTGTTGGTCTTGTAGTCCCACTTAAAAAAATGTTGTCAATTGTTAAAGTTAACATAAAATCATAATATATTAGTATATTGCTCATGTACAATTTAGAATGTTTAAGAATTTATTTACTCACAATAAAAGCACCATAGAAAAAGATTTGTTCAATATATTTTCAACATAAAATTAGCTGAATTTAACTCAGGCTCACATGCTTAAGGCCTTAAATTTACATTTTTTTAGAAATAAATCTTATACAAATCTTGCATATTATGACGTTTTTATTTCAACCAATGCGACTGAATGCGATAGCGCAAAATCTTAGGGTAAGGACATCATTGACCAAAATTTTCAACCAACATATTTTACTTTGCAGTAGCTTCTTTGTGCAATACGTCATCTCTTATTATCACATTATGTATTCAATGTGAAATAACATTTACAAACACTGTATGTCAAATGCAAAAGTGCCGCTAAAGATCACTGTTATCTTGGATGGGGTCTTCATCTCTAGATTAGGACATAATTGTCTAAATGAAGTCTTAATAGATTAGTATATTGAAGAGTTTTAGAATAATTAGAATTGATTTTTAAATTAATTTTTTCTTCTAAATCGAAAGTATTATTTTCATTTTTTACGTACGAGTTAGCATGGCACACACGATGCATATGCAAAAATAAAGTTGATGATATCAATTTTATTAAAAAATTAAGTATCACGTATAAGTGTTTATCGTCACATTTGGTAAATGCATCTTAAACTATAGAAAAATCGTGTGACAAAATAAGTTAACATAATATTATCATCATAAGAAACTTAGATTTAATTTCAACTACACGTTTTTAATAAATTTGAAATTGTTAAAACCAAATATATGTGAAGATCAAGTTGGCAATAAGATTTGTAATATCTAGTTTGGGCTTTATGATTTATTTTAACTATATTTATTTAATGAAGATTAAATTATGAAAACCAATCATGTCTTTATAGGTAGTTATTTAGTATTTAAGATATGTATTTTGTGTCATTTTGTAAAAAATTCTTGGAATGCCACTTGTCACGATTCTAGATAGGTAGTTGGTAACACCAAAGGGTGTTACACCAAAACATATTTTCTCTTTATATATAGTAGAGATATGAATTATTATATTCATATTAGAAAATAGTTTGAAGATGTAATAGTCAATATTAAGTACTAATAAGGGTATAAGATAGGGTTGAGTTTTAGAATAACTAGAATTATTTCTTAAATTTTAAGGACATAATTGTCAAAAAGATGTCTTAATAGATTAGCATATTGATTAGGTAGAGTTTTAGAATGATTAAAATTTATTTTAATTAAATAAAACTTACTAATATAGAAGTTAACTTTATCTTAAAATAAGGATCTGATGAGGTGTCATAAAAAGAAGCGGCAATTTGTCGTGCAAAAAAATTATGAAATCCTCTGATGAGGTATCATAACACATAGTTTGAATTTCAAAAATAGAAAAAGTAACTTTCACGACGACTGTATGCTACCATCTATTTAGTTGTACTTATGAATTATAAAAAGTAAAAAAAAAAAAAATTTGAGGTTTGGAAGGAAAAAAAGATGCCAAACGAACTATACTTTTTAGTGTAGATATCATATCATATCATAATTGAAACCCATCCCACGCCTTCTAAATCTCTACCTATTCAATATCATGTTTGCAATAGTATTTGATATAACAATTATGCTTGAAAATAATTATTGTAGCTCATAAGTCCAAAACTGTTTTTTGTACTCCTAATCCATAATGAACTTACTACGACTTAAGAATGACTATAATCACTTGAATATACTATATAGTATGAATTCAATCGACAATCTACAAAACAAATATATAGTGAGTGAATATAAGAGTTTATTAACCTCATGTAATTATATCACCATCTATTACAACCTATATATAGTATATGAATAATCATCATTATCAAGTTGTTTATCACTTTTTTTTTCAAAACTATTGTAGAAGACTACTACGACAATTCCATCATAAATTTGAATAATAATTGATTGCAAAATGAACATATTAGGCCTTAATTTTGACTACTAACATCTCTAAAGCACTTTAAAATAACAACAAAAAAATATCATGAAGGTAAATTAGAAAATTCCTATGTCAACTTTTAAGATGAATACTTCAAAATGTCACATGGGATAAGAATAATCATGAATTTTTACTTTCTTAACCTCAATCATGAGCAAAGCTTTTGGAACACTATGACCTTCTTATAATACATTAAAATAATAAGTAGCACTACAATGTATGCATATTCATAAATTATTGCTTCAGAAAATCTTCAATGATCTGTGGGGGCTCTGTTATGTTATTTCTCATCAAGGTTACATTTATTATTTTCACTGTATTCACGACTTTAATGGATATTTCTAGATATTCCCTCTTAAGCTTAAATCATACGTTCTGTATGTTTTTATTCAATTTAAAAAGTTAGTGGAAAATTTAGTCAGACAAAATTCGCACTCTTCAAACTGATTATGCGTCCAATATTGGCCCGTTCAAAATTTCTACAATCAAAATGGCATTTTTTTACCACATTCTCTCTCTCTCTCTCTCTCTCTCTCTTACACACACACACACACAGACACACACATCCCTCCCCCCACCCCAACTTAAACATAAATAACCCCATCCAAACCAATTCCCCTCGAACCAGTTCCAATCATTTTCCCTTTCATTTCTCCTATCTATCCCATTCATAGTTATCAATGCATTACCCATACCGGTCGATACATACAATTTTTCGCCTTTTACTTGTATGGTATCCCTTACATTTTTTTACCGACCAAAATATCTCTCTGTACCGGTTATATCGGCCTGTACTGGTGATACCAGCCGAGATTTTATGTTTTGTACTGATTCCTTAAATAATGTAAACGTTACCAATTTTGTTAGAAATTTTATAAATTGACCAGATAAAGATTAAATAAAAAAACATTCTAAGTTATTTCATTCTAATCAAAACCTCTGTAGCCTCTTACTCATAATATTCACTTAACTTTGATTTACTTTTTACCTGATAGCTTTCATCATATTGTTTCATTTACACATACGTGACGAGAACAAACACACACACGAACACACAAAAAAATAACTTATTCTTGAATCTAAAGAGGTTATTATTGAATAAATAGTTTATTTTCACATAAGAATTTACAAATCAGATCATTGAAAAAAGGGGATAATCTAGAGGATGTAATTCAATTGAATAAGTTATTTCGTTTATTTGAAAACTAACGTAATTTAAACTCCCTAGGACAAACAGTTTATTCTATAGGAGCTCTGCGTAAAAAGATATATGTATATATTGTTAGTTCGCCAATGAGGAATATTACAAATATATATAATTGATGAAAATTATGAGATGGTCTTGGAAAAAAAAAGTACGCACTCCAGCATTGTATTTATAGCTATGATCCCACTCACCTCAGCCATCGTCCCTTACCTCCATCCACCTAACCCCTTTTCAAATTTCCCAATCCTACAAAATCCTAGCCCACTTTCCCTGCCCACACCCCAACATCATCCCACCAATTTCTCCTCCCTATTCCATTCACCTAACCCTCTGCCCCTACTTTCTATCCACCTAACCTCTTTTCAAAATTCTCAATCCCACCAACACTAAGAGAAAAATACTCCCTCCGTCCCTAAAAGAGTAATCACTTTTATTTTGCACGTATATTAAGAATTTAGGTTATGTATTGTGTATTTTTTCAATTTTAACCGTTTGATATAGGGGGAAGAGAGTGGGCCATGAAAGAGAAAATTGGTTGGGAGAGTATTAAATGTGAAGAGAGAAATAGAATAAAAAACTGTAAAGTGGTGGGCCATGAGAGAGAAAATGAGTTGGTATACAGTTAAATGTGAAGAGAGAAATAGAATAAAAAAAGTATAAAAAAATAAATATGTAAACATACCTACAGAATCTTTCTTCATATGGAAGTGATTAATTTTTGTGGGATGAACCAAAAAGGAATGATGATCACTCTTTTAGTGTCAGAGGGAGTAGTTTTTAGCGGCGAATTCTATTTTGTCACTAAAAATAACCTTTAGCAACGGATATAACCGTCACTAGAGAGATTTACCGATAGAATTTTTCATCGATAAATATCTTTAGCGAGGGACATTTACCGATGGAATATTACAGAAGGTAAATCCATCACCACTTTGAAATTTTGGTTTTTCCTCTTTTTTGAATTTTTTTCTTGGAGAATAATTCTCAACTTATTTTTAGCGACGAATTTGCTCCATCAGTAAAGATCCACAAATTTGAAAATTTTTAATAATTTTTAGCGACGAACTTTAACAACAGCAAAAGACCGTGCAATTCTATTCTTTTCTTCCCGACGCTGCTGCTCGGTCTTTTCTCCCTACTCTCTCTCTCTCTCCTCACCCCTGCACATGCTCTCCAACCCCACTGTTGCACCCCCATGCCGCCCTTGCCGCCATAGCCTTGTTGGCTCCACTACCACCTGCAGCCGCACCCCGATGCCATCCCCCGCCGCCATAGCCCAGCAAGCCTCTGACTCGCCAATTTCCATTGTCACCGGCCCTTTCTCCAGCTGCTACTGTGACTTTTAGTACGTGATTTTGATATCTAAATTGTAGTCAATTTTTTTCAATTTTACACAAATAAAATCTATAGTCAAATTGTATTGAATAATGCTTCTTTGGATGATCCAACATTGAGCGTTTTTTCATCCAACTAGGAAAAAGTCACTAGTTAAATAAATTATTACTTCACTTTAATAAATTCATGAGTTTAAGATGAAGATTACCTACAAAAATTATTGCAAGGACGACGAGCTCATATTTGTTTTGATGTTTGTGCAAGTTTAATCTTTAGATGCCTGAAATTTATGCACACAAATTCAAAATGTCACATGGGATAATAATCCTGAATTTTTAACCTCAACACTTCAAAATGTCACATGGGATAAGAATAATCTTGAATTTATAATTGTTTAACATCAATCACGAGCAAAGCTTTTGGAACACTATCACATTCTTGTAATATATTTAAATAATAATTACCACTACAAAGTATGCATATTTATAAATTGATTGCCTTAGAAAATCTTCAGTGATCTATGGCGGCTCTCTCATGCTATTTCTCATCAAGGTTACATTTATTATATTCATTGCATTGACGACTTTAATCGATATGTCTAGATATTCCCTCTTAAGCTTTAATCAGAGGTTATGCATATTTTTATTCAATTTAAAATTTAGTGAAAAATTTAGCCAGACCAAAATTCACACTCTTCAAACCGATTGGGCAGTGAATATTGCCGCGTTCAAAATTTCTACAATCAAAATGGCATTTTTTGGCCGCCTGTTATCTCCATATTTGATTTAGCAAAACAGATTATTTTAAAATGATTTCTTGGCTCTTCAAATTTTCATTTCAATTTATGTGTTTTTCTATTTTATTTTAATCCATTTATAAAAATTATAGGACTTTGATTTGAACTAGAAATATTAATGGCTATTATTGCATTGGTGTAAACTTTTTTTATTTTCAAAATACTTGAAAATTCAAAAAAATCATATTTTAACTTTTTATGCTGCTTTAAGGCGCAAAAGTATGTTACGAGAATTCATTATGAATTTTGGGGATTTTGGGGCATCTTAATGTCTTAAAGAGTGTACGAAATTTTTGGTTAGTTTGGCCGTACATGAGACCCATTTTAATTTTGGTAGTGTTGCGAGTGTTGGAGTGAGCGAGTGAGCTGTATTTACTTTTAAGGTGACAGAAAGTTTCTTTGCTCCCTAACACGGGACAAATAATAAGACCCGGATTGAGTCTTGAACTTTTCTCACAACTCATAAATAATTTGGACATGTTACTCACCTATTCAATTGCTGCTGTGCTGCATAGCTTCTCGGGTAACAGCATCATTTTCGTTTCAATAAATTCCACCTATTATTAATTTGTAGATCTATATGATGCACAAGTGAATAAGTGACTTGCCCAAATTAGTTATAAATACCTAACAGCATTGCTAAGTGTGCTATAGATACCAAACTACGATGATTACGTACGTCATACACAAAAAGACCTATGGATCGGTTAGGGCGAGAGGGGCCGTGAGATGCTTCCACCTCACAAGCCATTTGAGGTGAAGACTATCGAACCCATTTTGTCTATAAAAAAGCAATTACATACAACGTGCCCATAAAAGCTGTGTGGAAGTTAAATATACTTTGACTTTAGGAAATGCAGGAGCGTAATCAGAATAGAGCAATTAGACATTGCAACTCAAGTTAATCAGGTTATTTCATAGGAAAATTTCGCTACACGTAACGTATCAAGCACTGCTCCAAGGATTCTTGAAAGCAAATACATGCATGTCTATTGGCAATTATTTGAAATAGTTGGATTACAATAAGTCACGTCATGTTACTTTTCTGAATACTAGCCTAGAATCCCGTGCCAAACACGGGACGATTTTTTTAACAGTAATTTAATTATTACTTTTGAAATGTATAATAAAATAAATATGGCACAATTTTATAATTTAATGGTTATTTCATCAAATATAGTTGCTTTAATTTTTGGCTTGAACTTTCTTGGAATAAAATAAATTCATTGTTCTGGTGAAATATCGATAAGCAATGTCCTTGTACATATTTGCTAATTCTAATTTGGTAACTATATAGATGAACAAAAATAAAAAGTTTATTTAGTACGCAGAAAAAGAAAAAGTAAATAAAGGAAGACATATTGAGATAAATTTGCTATAACACTACATTTTTATTATTCTCTAAAAAAAATTTAAAAATAATTTGTACCTTTGAATGGGTTGCCCATAACATTAATTACATATTAGTTTAATTTTGATAGAGAAAATTTGGGTCCATATATTTGTTTATAGCATGTGATTTAAAAAGTTAATCAACACAACTAATTAAGTAAGGATGATGTGCCATTTTTAGAAACAAATATAATCCACCAGCAAAGTGTATCGAGAAAAGAGTAATCAGTGTATGAGGAAATTATATAAAGTTTAAAAAGTTTAACCAACTTGACTATATAAGGATGGCTCAAACCTTGTACAAAGGAAATTATTTAACAAAATTTAACCAAGATTTCTGAAACCAAAAAAACAACCCTAGAGGGGGGTGAATAGGGTTTTTAAAAATTAATGGGGAATTTAAACTAAGCACAATCATAAATCTCAATCAAATCAAGTAATAATTCAATGAAGATGCTAACTAAACAATCTCAAACAATTAAAGAGCAATAAGTAAAGAGATTGAGTTAGAGATACTTGACAAGGAGATTTAAATGGTTCGGCTTGAACTACCCTCAAGCCTACATCCACCTCTTCAAGGAAGTCCCTTGCAAGAGCACTAGAATCCACTAGCAACAATCTTCTTCCGGGTCAAGATCAAAACCCTTACAACACTTGGTGATATCCCCACACCAAGCACAAGCCTTGAATCCACAAAGCTCACCCAAGACTTGACAAACCCAAGCCTTGATCACAATCCTTTTACAAAGATCAATTGTGTACAAAGAAACCTTCTTGAAAGGAAATGAGTACAAATGAAGCTCTAGTACAATAGAGAGATGAGAGAATTGATGACTTGAAGAATGCTCACTCTCAATCAAAGAATTGCTCACAAAGATGCTCTCTTTAATGATGTAAAATCATGAAGATGAAGAGAGAAAAGTTTAATCTATGAGCCTTGATGTTTCTCTAATGAATGGAGGCTTAGAATGTGGTTTCCATGGTGTATGATGAAGCCCCAAAGCATTTATATAGAGAGCAAATGAAATATAGCCGTTAGAGGCTTAAAGTGAGCAAAACTGCCATTGCAGTCGACTGTATTGCCAATGCAGTCGACTGTAATCCCTCTAAAATAGCCGTTGGAGTTTTGTCCTCGAAAATAGCCGTTGGAGCTGAATTTTGACCAATGCAGTCGACTGCATTGGAATGCAGTCGACTGGATTTGAATGCAATCGACTGGATTTAAATACAGTCGACTGGATTACCTTACTGCCTATCAGCTGCCTCACGGAACCCCCTTTCCTATTTTGGGCATAACTTTCTCTAGAAAAATCGGATTGAGGTGCCGTTTTTTGCGTTGGAAAGCTAATGAAAAGTTTTATCAAGATATGAAAAGATTGGCACCAAAATAGTTTTTGAGAAAATCTGAGTGAGCTCCAAAGTTCACTCATTTTTAAGAACCACACTTGTGTGAAAGGTTATGAACTCACATGCAATGCACAAGGTGTCCTAAGGTCTTTTTAGGTCATAGTCATCAATCCAACCATCAAACCAAGACTAGTTACATAATAGTAAAGACCAATCATAATCGTAGTAACTTAGCCTCTGCATTCTTTCTTGCTCTTTGACATAAGACTTGATGAAGCTTCCATAGTATGTCCACTATAACTTTAAGCTTCTTTGGCTTCAATCCATCTATCCAACTTCTCAAATGTGTCTTCATGAGTGTCATGTATATATCTACTAAGAATCCACTCAAAACACACATTAGAACATAATCAATGTGTAGTTATCATCAAAACAAGATGTAAGCCTAGGTTATCCAACCATAGGGCTAACAATTTCACAAAGTATACTACAAGAAAAACTGTTTTTTACGACGGACTTTTAGCGACGGAAGATAATCCGTCGCTAAAAGACCTTTCAGGGACGGAAAACACCGTCGGCAAAAAACATTTACCAACGAAATATACCGTCGGTAATAGTTTTTGCCGACGGATTTTTACCGACAAAATATTAGCGACGGTGTAACCGTCGCTAGAATTTTTTTTATAAAATATCTAATAATTTAGTGACAGAAAAACACCGTCGCTAACATATCCGTCAGTGAAAGTTTTTAAAATAGGACTTTTAGCGACGGACTTTTAGCGACGGTATTTTTCTGTCGCTAAAAGTCCTTACATATAATAGGTTCGTCTTTCTCTCTCTCCCTCCCCGTTTCTCTCTGTCTCTCACTCTCACCTACTCACCGGCGATTTTTTTACCGGCGGTCTCCCTCTCTGGCCACCCACCTCCGGCGACATCACCCCCTCCCCCCCCCACATCGTGCCCCTCCATATCCGTGTGCCACCAACTCAACGCCACCAATTCCCTCCATTGCCCGCCACCAAGGCCCTCCATTTCCACCGCGCCACCAACGCCGCCGTCGCCACACCACCTCTCTGTATGTCTATTTACCCTAATTTCTTTAATGCATGTTTAAGAGCCATTTGCCCTAATTTTCAGATGCTCTGATTTATGTCCTAATTTGCCCTAATTTGTTTCTGGAATGTCGATACGTTTCTTATAATTTCAATTATTTTTAATTGCCGATGGAATTGATGAAATTGATTTTGTAACTGATTGATTAGTTTGTTTAATTGCTGATGGAATTGATACCTACATTTGTATATTACAAAATATGGAGAATTGAGACTTTAGATATGATATGGAGTATTTGAGAATTAAGAATGTTGAAGGAGGAGGGACTCAATTGGATTGAATGTGTGATTTTTTATTAATTTTTATTACACTGAGCCTTTAAGAATTGAGATTGTTGACGGAGGATGGGATCCAATTGGATTGTTTCCTGGAGGTGTCCGACATGCGTCCAGAGGTGTCCGACACGCGTCTGGATGTGTCGATGAGGTGTCGAGGTGTTGGTAGGTCACGGACACCGTGTCCGATCTACACCAAAACCGAAAAATGTCACATTTTGGCTTTATACTTGTGGACACCTCTTGAATCGAACCCTAAATTAAACTAATTGAACCCTAAATTGAATGCCCTAATCCAATCGAACCCTAAAATGAACTAATTGAACCCCCTAATTGATATGCGAAATTGAATGCCCCAATTCAACCGAACCCTAAATTCAACTAATAGAATCCAATCGAACCCTAAATTGAATGCCTTAATTGAATTGAACACTAAATTAAACTAATTGAACCCCTAATTGAACCCTAAATTAAATTCCCTAATCTAACCAAACCCTAAATTAAACTTATTGAACTCCCTAATTGAATGCCCCAATTCAACCGACCACTAAATTGAACTAATAGAACTCCTAATTGAACCCTAAATTAAAGTAATTGAAGTAATTGAATCTTAATTAAACCCTAAATTGCATGCCTTAATCGAATTGAACCCTAAATTAAACTAATTGAACCCCTAATTGAACCTTAAATTGAATGCCCTAATCCAACCGAACCCTAAATTGAACTTATTGAACCCCCTAATTGAATGCCCCAATTCAACCGACCACTAAATTGAACTATAATTGAACCCTAAATTGATGTAATCGAATCATAATTAAACTACTTGAAACCCTAATTGAACCGAACCCTAAATTAAACTATTTGAACCCCTAATTGAACCCTAAATTGAATGTCTTAATCCAATGATAGATGATTCTAGGTTGTTAATTGATGATTTTAGGTTATCAGCTGTGCATTTGAAGTAAATGTGATTATTAATTGATGATTTTAGGTTGTTAATTGGTGATTTTAGATTGTTAATTGTGCATTGAGCATTTGATATTGAGATTGTTGACGGAGGATGAGACCCAATTAGATTGAATGTGTGATTTTTATTGCATTGAGCATTTGAGAATTGAGAATTGAGAATTGAGATTGTTGACGGAGGATGGGACAATTTAGAAAAGTTACGTGTTTATAAAACAGTGTTTCAACTCATGCTCTGTGTTCTATGTCGTGGATATTTGGTACACGTTCTCACGAGTTTCTCCGGGTGCATACAGATCTGGTATTCGAACATCCGTCAAACCATACAAGGCAAGGTTTGATGAATGTTAGAACACCTAATCGATGTCGTGTACTTGGAGAAATGCGGGGAGGTGCTACCGATTTTTTCGCAGACATAGGACTAATCATGAGTTATTCACTGTTTTATAAACATGTGCTTTTCTGAATGGGATAGGACCACTACCTATTAGAGAATGAAGGGGAAATACATAGACATGTTGTCTTATTCATGCATTCATATTTACATCGACCCTGCCTAATGATTGGTCATAATTGAAGGTGGTATACAGTACGATCATTCAGTCGTCATGTCGGTCGATCGAAGTTGGATGAAAAGGAAGAATGCTGAATATTTTGAGGATCGCGTTGACGAATTTCTCGACTTCGATTACGCGCATCCTGCACATGTTGACTTTGATAAGATAAGGTGTCCGTGCGGTAGATGTGATTTGTTGCATTGGAGAAAAAGAATTGAAGTAAAATGCCATCTTCGTCGGTACGGTTTTATGGGTGGATACACAAGGTGAACATAGTACGGGGAAACGATAGTATTGTCGTCCAACCCGGCTAGTCAAACTGAAGTTAGGGAAGAGGCACGGTATGATTACCGAGATATGATTATGGATGCTGGGCATGCTAATGTTGACTGGCGTTACGAAGGTGGTGACGACAGTCCACAACCGCCGAACGTGGGGGCTCATCAGTTTTATGAGTTGTTAAGAGCTGTGGAAGAGCCGCTGTGGGATGGAGCTCCGAAGCACACATGGCTGTCTGCGGTTAGTAGGTTATTACAGTTGAAATCAAGCTACGGGCTGAGTGAGAAAGGTTTTAACGAGTTTGTTACCTTAATCAAAGAAATTCTGCCCGAAAGTGAAAAGCTACCGCCGTCGTACTATGACGCGAAGAAGATGATGAGGAAACTTGGGTTGAGCTATGAGCGGATAGATGCGTGTAATAACGATTGTGTATTATTCTGGAAAGAGAATAAGGATTTGTCACGGTGTCCAGTATGTGATCATTCGAGGTACAAACCGGACAAAGGGAAGAAGAAAAACATTGCATGGAAGATATTGCGATATTTTCCTGTCATACCACGACTTCAGAGAATGTACTACTCTTCCAATACGGCTGAACATATGAGGGCTCACCGTGAGACTCGTAGCAACGATGCCGATGTGCTGACACACCCAGCTGATGGAGGGGCATGGAAGGAGTTTGACCGCAGGCATCCAGTCTTTGCTCAGGAAGTTCGGAATGTTAGACTTGGTCTGGCAACCGATGGCTTCAACCCTTTCGGTCAGTCTACCATGCCTTACTCCTGTTGGCCTGTTATTATTATCCCGTACAACCTTCCACCAGGCATGTGCATGAAGAAGCCGTACATGTTCTTGTCGTTGCTTATTCCTGGGCCGAAGAGTCCTGGCAAGGACATAGATGTGTATTTAAGGCCATTGATTGATGAGTTAAAACAGTTATGGAATCATGGAGTCAAAACATATGATGCATCCCTTAAATAGAATTTTCAGATGAGGGCTGCTTTGATGTGGACTATACATGATTTCCCCGCATTGGGAATGACGTGTGGCTGGAGCACACATGGGAAGCTAGCATGCCCTGCTTGTATGGGCGTGAACCCCGGTCATACGTTAAAGCACGGCGGAAAGCCCTCGTGGTTCGGATGTCACCATAAGCTTTTGCCACCGGGCCATCAGTTTCGTAGGCAGAAGGATAAATTTGACGGGACAATCGAGCATGAGGTTGTCACACTGGACTACCCATCTGGTGAAGAAGTGCTCTCACACCTGGAGGCACTTGATACTGACATACCACACGGCAAGGGTGTGCCAGATCAGAAGATTCCAGGGTACGGGAAAGAGCACAACTGGAGAAAATTTTGTATCTTCTGGGAGTTAGCCTACTGGAGGACGCTCGTTATCCGAAACAACATGGATGTGATGCATATTGAGAAGAAAGTTTTTGATAATGTGTTCAACACAGTGATGAATGTCAAGGGCAAATCCAAAGATCACCTTAAAGCGAAAAGGGATCTACAACAGTTGGGTGTACGCCGTGAATTGCATCCTCGGACAGTCAGTGGGAGGACGATACTTCCGAAAGCACCTTACTGTCTAGACAAGAAACAAGTGGAGAAGGTCTGTCAGTGGGTTAAGAATTTGAAGCTTCCGGATGGGTTTGCGTCCAACATATCTCGTTGTTGCAATGTATCGAAATGCAAGTTCCAAGGGATGAAGAGTCACGACTGCCACGTATTCATGGAGAGATTCATTCCTATTGCCTTCCGAGGACTGTTGCCACGGGTTGTTTGCGAGACTTTGACTGAATTATCTCATTTCTTTCGAGATATATGTTCTTCTACAATCCAGGTGAGTAACATGGAAGTGCTTGAGAAGAACATTGTGGTGACGATTTGCAAGCTGGAGAAAATCTTCCCACCTTTGTTCTTTGATTCAATAGAGCATCTGCCTGTTCACTTGGCATATGAAGCTAAGATGGGTGGACCCATGCAATATCGGTGGATGTATCCCTTCGAGAGGTAATCTTTAAATTGTTACAGTTGTTCGTTTACACTTAATGTGACACCTGTTATCATTGATATTCCACCTAACTCGATTCGCTAAACTTCTAGGTTCATGTTTCATTTAAAGAAAAAAGTCCGCAATAAGGCTCGGGTTGAGGGCTCAATTGCGGAGGCTTATATAATGGAAGAACTTGTAAACTTTTGTAGTCAATATTTCGGGCCTGATGTTGGTACAAGGTTAAATCAACTAGGCCGAAATGACCCCGGATAAGCACAAATTTGGAAGGGCAATTGTCAATATTCAAGCAGTCAGGTAGTCCGTTCGGCCGAACGTATACTCGATGGCTAACAGATGAAGAATACAGTGCTGCAACAATATATGCCCTTCTAAATTGCGATGAAGTTTCGACATTCGTTGAGTAAGTTAAAGTCTTAATTCACTTACATTGTTGTACATAATTGAAAGTGTGTGTTAAGAGAGTCAACTATATATATTGGTTTGCAGTGAGTTCGATGCAGAATCTTTAATCACTGATCTCGCTGGACTTGAATCTCATCGGAAATCACAATTTGTACAGTGGTTCAAAAGGTGTGTAAGGCTGTTATCATTATATTATGTGTTATATACAGTTCTGTGGCCAATTAGTATACTGATTTATCCTTAATTTTTACCGTCATCTACAATAGGTTCAGTCAATGGATAGACCAGTGGCCTCCTGCTTGAAATTACTAGCTAAAGGCCCTAACAAACAAACATCCTGTTTCGGAGGCTATATCATCAACGGGTTTAGGTTTAACGTAAAAGATGATGACCGAACAAAACAAACCCAAAACAGTGGAGTCTTGGTCAACGGCGACTGTTATGCCGAGAATTGCATGGACTTTTACGGAGAGCTAGATGAGATTGTTGAGCTAACATATCTGGGTTCCCAAAACTGCCTGGTAATGTTCAAGTGTACGTGGTTCGATGTCACATGCAGTAGAGGAATCCGTGTTAGCTCTCAAGGGATTGTAGATGTCAATGTCAAGTCAAGACTTGCATCAGACGAGCCCTTTGTGTTTGCTAGTCAAGCTGTACAAGTCTTTTACGCGGAGGACGTCGCCAATCCCAAATCTCATTGGTATACAATTATCAAGTCCAAGAAATTGCCCGTGACATATGACAGTGAGCTAGACTCCTTTCAAGCCGACCAACCACCTGTCTTGTTCCCTGTTGAGGTCAACAACGAGGAGGACGATCTTCCTCTTCCAACAACACTTCATGTAGGAGAAGAAGTCGTAGATGATGACGCGGAAGATGTGAAAAGTGTTGGAGATGATGTGACCGAGTCTACTGATGAAGAGGATGAATTAGAAGATGAAGAGGACGACGAGTCCCACGAAGAAGAGGACGACGAGGAAAGTGATGAAGATGATGATGATTCTCAAACTGAAAATGATTGACTTGTAATGTTGTAACATCCGGGAAAAATGTAGTAACATTTTAGAACTTGGTTCATATTGATGTGTTTTTGCACCTCCGTTCATATATATATAGTGCCGATGATGATTTCTGCAAATTATTGTTTTTAATGTGTTAATGTATTTGTAATTTATCTATACGAAGTCAGATATGGATAGGATACGGGCTATTCGTGGCCGGGCTGGACGCCGAGCTGCTTCCTCCCCGGTGGGTCCCACCTCGTCATTGCCCACTGATGACGAGGCACAGAGTGATCGTGTACAGCAGATGGGCCCCAGCCCCAGCCCCAGCCCCAGCCCCAGCCCCAGCCGTGTCCGTCGCCCCAGCCCGACGCAGATTCATCCCACACGCGCGTTGATTCTCCTTCTTCCGTGGGTTCTACCTCAGGTATAGTTGATAACGGTGTTTGGTACATTTTTGCTAGCCTTATATTTAAAGTATATTTGAACTGTATTAATGTCTGTGTTTTGTAGGATCTCGACGAGGCCGTGGTCCGACACGCGGGGTACGCATCGACCCCCAGCGTAAACAGAGAGTTACGCTCACCCAGGAGGGCCTGTAAGTAAAAAAAATATCACATCATGCCTTATATTTAAAATTTTGGGGTGTTAATTTATATTTGAACTGTATTAATTTATTTATTTACTTCTTTGGCAGGATCCTGGAGAATCAGGCGAGGACGAAGATCGGCGTTCTTGTGAAGGGCCGATTCTTCGAGCCACGCCTGTACTGGAAGGACTGGGATGCCGCTGCGAGGGAGTCCCTATGGGAGGAGTGGCTGGTACGGTGAAGTATTTTTTTCAGCGATAGTATTTGTTTAATTAGAGTTTGTTTTCTGTAGTTAATTTGTGTTATTGAATGCCTTACAGGAGGGGTTCACGTTTGACTTGCCTGAGCAGCAGGCACTGGGGCAGCAGGCCTTCTTTGCTTACATCGGCAAGAATTACCGCCGATGGCTCCACGACGCAAGGGACCGGGCGAAGAGATGCTGCCCGAGGGTGCCCCAATGACGGAGATGCCGAGATATCCCCCACATTGGATATCTCCGATTGTATGGCCGGCGATGATAGATCGGTGGGCTACGGATCCAGGTTGGGACGCCAAGAGTAAGAGCGGGGCTGAGAACAGACAGAACAAAGATCCGACGCACACGGGGGGGTCGGTGCCACACGACATCGTCCGACACAAGAATGCGGTCGAGCACCCGGATCTGGAGGACGATGAGGTCGTAGCTCTGACGTATAATCAGACGCACGTGCGGAAGAAGGACAAGGACGAGGCGCACCGGGCGGGCGACTATATTTCAGATATTGCCCGGCGGATCGATGTGAGTCAATTTGTTTAAGTTGTTAATTTTTTGTCTTTCTATCCTCAATGTCTGTTGCGTTAATTAATGCCCTAACATATCTTTAAATCACTATTTTTGCAGGCCTCGTATGAACAGCTTAGGGGGTCCGAGGAGCAGTCCGGACAGCCATCAGCGTCCACTAGTACGGGTGCGAGTACTGGGGCGTTGAAGCGATGGCTGGATACGTCGGAGGTCGTCAATCGGCCGAAAGGCCGCATACGCGGCCTGCCTAGTCAGACTGCTCGTGCCGTGATAGGAGTGTCCTCACCCCCCACTGCCCCTCCACAGACACCGGCTCCTCAGCATCCGTTGGACGACGAGAAGATTGCGCACATTGCTACGGTGGTGTTGAGGATGATCAGGGAGCAGGATTAGCAGAGTACCGCAGCTGGACATGCTGAGCCGGCCCCGAATCAGCAGGATCCAGATCCGGGACTCGGCAACCCCTGATGAGCCTCTTCTCGTGCCCGGCCTCAGCTTCCCCCCCGGCCCCCGCGCCCGTCTTGTACTCTTCTCCCCTTCCCTAACCAGCTGTATCCGGTTCCTAACTTGTATATAATGAGTCTTTTTTTATGATTAATTTTACATATTTCTTTGTGTATTGATTATTGACGTTGTTGTTGAGGATTGATTTTTTTTATTACAGGTTTGGGCATTAGAAAAATAAAAAAATTATTTTAAAAAAAATTTGACTTTTGGCAACGGATTATATCCGTCGCTAAAAGTTTTTTATTACTATCCGTGTTTTGCGACGGATTATTCCGTCGCTAAATAAGACATTTCACGACGGAATATTCTGTCGCTAAAATATTTATTCCGTCGCTAATTTAACAAAAAAAATTAAATTAAAATACTTAAAATATAATTAGAGACGGATATTCTGTCGTTAATTAATAAATAAATCCGTTGCAAAAACTTAAATATTACACGACAGATTTGAAAATTCCGTCGCCAAACTATTAGTGATGGACTTTTATACGAAGGACTTTTAGCGACGGTAAATCCGTCGCTAAAAAATTTAGCGACGGATTTTAGGCTTTTAGCGGCGGATTTCCCCATCGCTAAAAGTCTTCTTTTCTTGTAGTAGAATACAATAACCATGCTTATTAAGTAAGATTTATATTCATAAGAAATAAAGCTTTCAATTTAAGTTTTAGTTTACAATCATCACACCATAACTAAATTCTTTTTATAATTTTAAAAATTAAAATAAAATCATAAATGGTATTTGTTAGTGCGAAATTTAGAATGCCTAAGAGTTTAAGTACTGACAACAAAAATACCATAAGAAATTAGTTCAAAACTTTTTCAACATAAAATTAGTTCAATTTAAGAAATACTCTCATAATTAAGGTTTTAAATTTTTACTATTTTTTTAGTATATCTGATATAGAATCTGCATGTTATGGTATTTCTACATTTAACTCATGCAAGTAAATAGGATAGCGCAAAACCTTAAAGAAAGAAAATTAATGATAAAAAATTTTACCAACGTATTTATTAAGTTAGATTCATATTCAAAATTTACAGAAAACTTAAATATGGATTTGAAATAGCTCCTTATTTTTTTTATTGAATCTCTAAAATAGTTTTTGTTTTACAGGTTAATATTTCATGTTGGAGAGTTTTTTTTATATACAATATTCAAATAAAGTCATAATAGGTTATAAAATTTTTAATGTTTCGAATTGATTTTCAAATTGCATAAGGCTTATTATTTGAATGTTTACAATATTTTCAGATCTAATTAATAACAAAATTAAGGACCTATTTAAAATATTAATGTTTTGAGATCTTTAGCAACATTAATATGTTTAAAATTCATTTTTGTAACTGTTATTATATTAGAAACACAATGCAATTAAGTGTCAAGAGCTATCATTACATTTCTCGTCTCAGTTATTAAATATTATAGCTCAGGATCTGGAAGCTCGAGTATGTTAATAAAATATATTTAAAAGATACAAAAAGTATCAATGCATGCCACATTTTAAGAAACAAAAAGAGATTAACATCTTATTCAAAAAAAAAAAAGAAATATACTTTTACTAAATTTATAATTTTTTGTAAGAAATGTTTAATACTATAGTTGTAACAATTTAAAGTAACTTGTCAATATTATATTATTATTAAGTTCTTTTAGTGGTCCAACCTATAACCTTTTAAAATCAAGTCTCTTAGTTTGAAAAGTTAGGTTAAGAGTTATTTATCTTTGGAATCATAAATGTAATAGTTCATTCGTATCTTATTCATGAATTATTGTTTCGTGAATCACCAACTTATTAAGATACAAACATGATATACAATAGAATATCTTTTCGTCTCATACAAATTTAAAATTACAGTATTGATTGATAGTCATGTAATTATTGCATAATATTTGTATAGGTATATATATTTACTTTAGTTCCTCTAAAATGTAAATTTAAAGAATAATGAGTAGATTGTATTATAGTACCGTCAAAAATTGATCAACTTACACTTCAAAGAAACTAAAGCTAATACTCCCTCCGTCCCTTAAAAAACTAATCATATATCCTTTTTGTGTCGTCTCACAAAAATTGATCACTTCTAAATTAGGAAAGATTATGTAAGTATTTTTACATATTTATACTTTTTTTATTCTATTTCTCTCACCACATTTTATTTTCTACTAATTTATTTTCTCTCTCTTGACCCACCATTTTACATTTTTTATTCTATTTCTCTCTCCACATTTAACACTCTACCAATCAATTTTCTCTTTCATGACCCACTTTCTCTCCCTCTCTCTCTAAAGGGTAAAATAGGGAAGACACACACTATATAACAAAAATCCTTAATATATGTTAGTCTCCACATTCAAAGTTAAATAGACTGGTCTTTAAGGGACGGAGAGAGCAATACGCAAGAATTGTTTGATAATCTAATCAAGATATTAATAGTCAAAATCAAAGCATAGTACGGAAATATATGTTTGTCCCATAGAGTTTAACTGTTGTACAATTGAGTTTCTAGATTTATAAGGTTTACAAATATCGCGACAATATTATACCACAAATTTTTTAATAGTAAATTGTAGTAAAGAGTTTGAATTGTTTTCTAAATGTTTATATATGGAATATAACCAATTTGGTGGTCCTGAAGTCTTATTAAAAAATGTTGACTTATAATTGGTTCGTTTTTCACAATGACTATTTTATATATATTACGTATATGTCAATGTATATGAATAATGATAATACATTTAACTCATTTAGAACATTATTTTTTTCATTCAAAATATAATATGTTATTTTTTATTTTTCTATATATGAATTTTTATATTCACATTAAAGAGTGATTTTAAGAATACATTAGTAAAAATTAAGTCATGATAATTAAGTGTATTGATTAGGTTGAGTTCTAAAATATTTAGAATTAATTATTAAATTATACAATCCTCATCATTCTTGCAAAATTAATCAAATTTAAAAATAAGGTACCTAACAAAATTGAAAACTCAATTGTTAGATTATTGTTTTTCTAAGTCGCATAAGTTGTTTAATCTTGATCGTAACATCAATTTTTTTGCCTAAATCAAAAGTACTATTTTTTATTTATCCAGATATATAAATATATATGAATTTTAATATTCAAATTAAAGAGTTATTCTGAAGATATAATAGTCAATATTAACTCTTCATCATTACTCCTGTAAAATTAATTAGATATAAAAATAAGAATCCTGTCAAAATTTAATTTAATTATTAGATCATGTTTTTTATTCTAAATCTCATAAGTTATTTTTTAGGTCTATAGATTTTAATTTTTATATTAGAAAATACTTTTAAGGGCATAATTGTCAAAATAAAGTCTTAATAGATTAGTATATTGATTAGGCATAGTTTTAGAATGATTAAAATTAATTTTTTCTTCAAAATCGTAAGCATTATTTTTGTTTTTTAATATATATGAGTTTTTATATTCATATTGGAGAGTAGTTTTGAAGATACAATAGTCACCATTAAGTCCTAATAAGTTAGTATAATGATAAAGTACATTTTTAGAATGATTAGAATTAATTTTTAAATTTTAAGGACATAATTATCAAAAAGAAGTCTTAATAGAATAGTATATTGATTAGGTAGAATTTTAGAATGATTAGAATTAGTTTTTAAATCTAATAAGACTTACTAATATAGAAGTTAATTAATCTTAAGATAATAATATGATGACGTGTCAAAAAAAGAAGAGGTAATGTGTCGCTTAAAGAAACTATCAACATCTTTCTCGCTTCGCTTATTATATATTATATAGATTATGGAGGTTATTACGAAATGTATGATACTTTTCAGATTCCAGCATCAAGCTCAAGCACAACATCATGGGCTCCAAAAAGGGGGGCAAATGTAAGACCCATGCATTGAGGAAGCCTACTGATCTCCGAGGCTTCTTTCTCCGTCAGTGACCAATCAAAAATTTGTAGGTTTTGTTTCATTCTCTCCTTGTTGTAGCTCTTTACTAGCAAGCTCACTCCTTGCTCATATACCCATCTTAGGGAAACCTGCAAGGTTTGAAGGGAATTTCGCATCATCTCAAAAGCATTTGGGGATTTTTTTATAACAAATTAAATCATTAGAGGTAAATGCCATTCGTTAGAACTTGCCATGTAGGGGCATTTTTCGCGAAGTATCTAGGAGCAATCGAGCTTGATTTGGTAAAGCATGAATCGATTCACGTGTTTTTGCAAGAAATACATTAGTTCATGTTAACAGCTCTTTTGCCTAACCAATTACAATTTTTGTGGTCATTCTCTTACACTAACACCAGTATCAACAGTTTTCAAGTCAACCATTGCTCTAGCCTTTAGCAACCCTTTTAACAACTTTTTAAAACGGTTACACTAAATTATGTTATGGCTGATTATAAGCATGGATTTTGATTGAGCTTGTGGTGTAGATCGGTGGTGGTGGGTTCATTTTCAGTGTCGGTGGCAGAGGCAGTGGTTGCTATGGTATAGCGCGTCAAACTACAGCGGGAGGGAGCTGTGCCTGATCTAGCCAATGTGTTGGTAGTAAACTGGTCTTAACAGGCTGTTGTGATTTGGGTAACTATATTTTTCTGTGAGGGGTAGTACCGTCTTTCTACTAATTTTATTAATTCTGTGAACTGAAAAAAAAAAAAAAGTGTAGCTTGGCGTAATTTCAATTGTTAGGTAGCTACGTGCAATAAACGGAAACTTCAAGAGTGCCGACTAATAAGTAACCTTGCCATGATCTGCTTGTGGTGATAGTGACAAAGAACCTCCAAAATTATCTGTAGTAGTGGTTAAAAGGAAGTTGTGAAATACAAATAACAATTGAAATGCGCTACGACATATAAAGCACATGAAATAAAAGGAAGCCACTGATTTCCACTATATCGGAAGCATCCAATTACAACAGAAGATAGGAAGACTGGTATGCACCTGGACAGTGGTTTTTCCTTTGGCCTTGGCTATGTTTTTGAGCACATCACCCTCAAAAATTCTGTTGTTGCCCCATGCAGTCCCATTTGCTCCCAAAGGCGAATAAGCAGTGACGTGAATTCCATTTTCCTTGCAGAACTCTCTCAATTCCTTCTGCTGCCATAGTGGGTTCATCTCCACCTTAAACCCAGCCAAAAAAAGAGAGTATTAAGCAAGAACCAGAAGGACAAATGTCATGAACATTATGAAATTCGCTAGTTCAATTCGATCTCACGTGATTGACTGCTGGAGGAATTTTGGCATTTAAAAGCAGCTCCCCAAGTTTCTTGCGAGAAAAATTACAGACACCGATCGCCTTGGTTAGGCCGAGATTCTGACACTCTTCCATGCCTTCCCACACTGACTTAATGTCGAAGGGCAGTATGTGTTCTCTTGGAACTGGGGATCCCTTTGCCAGTGGACTGAACCTCAGAGGCATGTGTATCAAGTACATGTCGACATAGTCCAATTTAAGTTTCCTGACACCAGAAGAAATAGTGAACTAAGCTATCATAAACTAACATTGAACACCTTGGCTACTCTGAGCCCTACAAATTCATAACCTTCATTTGCTTAAGTCATCATGACCTCAAAAGACTCTCAATTCTTGCTCTTCAGCAGAAAAGCGGAGGCCTTTGCATTTAGACCATCACCTTGGTCTCAAAACTTTTGACAAAAGGAATTTTCGAACCCTTTAGGACACTGGCACATGGTTTAGATGCCACTCGCTCGGCCTCTAGAGCAACCGCGTGCTTGTCCTAAACACTCATACAAACTGCTTTTTTAACATCACCGCTAAATAGTCTTAATAACTTTTCTTCTAACACTTTGAAATGACAATATAAAATCTCATGAAGGTAAATTAGAAAAATCATGTGTCAACTTTTAAGATGAATACTTCACAAATTGACAGATTTCTTTTATTTCTAAATTTTTAACCTCAATACTTCAAAATGTCACATGGGATAAGAATAATCATGAATTTATACTTTCTTAACCTCAATCATGAGCAAAGCTTTTGGAACACTATGACATTCTTATAATACATTAAAGTAATAATTAGCACTACAATGTATGCATATTCATAAATTATTGCTTCAGAAAATCTTCAATGATCTGTGGGGGCTCTCTCATGTTATTTCTCATCAAGGTTACGTTTATTATTTTCACTGTATTCACCACTTTAATGGATATGTCTAGATATTCACTCTTAAGCTTAAATCAGACGTTATGTATGTTTTTATTCAATTTAAAAAGTTAGTGAAAAATTTAGTTAGACAAAATTTGCACTCTTCAAACTGATTATGCGGCCAATATTGGCCCGTTCAAAATTTCTACAATCAAAATGGCATTTTTTTACCGCATATCGTCTCTCTCTCTCTCTCTCTCTCTCTCTCTCTATCACACACACACACACCCCCCCCCCCCCCGCCCGCCCAACTTAAACAATAAATAACCCCGTCCAAACCAATTCCCCTCGAACCAAATCCAATCATTTTCCCTTTAATTTCTCCCTTCTATCTCATTCATAGTTATCATTACATTACCCATACCGGTCGGTACATACTATTTTTGCCTTTTACTGGTATAGAATCCCTTACATTTTTTACCGACCAAAATACCGCTCTGTACCGATTGTATCGGCCGGTACTGGTGATATCAGCCGAGATTTTATGTTTTGTACCGATTCCTTAAAAAATGTAAACGTTACCAATTTTGTTAGAAATTTTGTAAATTGACCATCTAAAGATTAAATAGAAAGCATTCTAAGTTATTTCATACCAATCAAAACCTCTGTAGCGTCTTACTCATAATATTCACTTAACTTTGATTTACTTTTTACCTGAAAGCTTTGATTATATTGTTTCATTTACACATATGTGAGGAGAACAAACACACACACGAACATACAAAAAAATAACTTATTCTTGAATCTAAAGGCGTTATTATTGAATAAACAGTTTATTTTTACATAAGAATTTACAAATCAAATCGTTGAAAAAACGGGATAATCTAGAGGATGTATATTAGTGATGAAAATTTTGAGACAGTCATGGAAAAAAAAAGTACGCACTCTAGTACGGTATTTATAGCTATGATCCCACTCACCTCAGCCGCCGTCCCTTACCTTCATCCACCTAACCCCTTTTCAAATTTCCCAATCCTACAAAATCCTAGCCCACTTTCCCTACCCACACCCCAACATCATGCATCCCACCAATTTCTCCTCCATATTCCATTCACCTAACCCTCTGCCCCTATTTTCTATCCACCTAACCTCTTTTCAAAATTCTCAATCCCACCAACACTACAAGAAAAATACTCTCTCCATCCCTAAAAGAGTGATCACTTTTATTTTGTACGTTTATTAAGAATTTAGGTTATGCATTGTATATTTTTTTTCCTTTTACCCTTTCGAGATAAGGGGAAGAGAGTGGGCCATGAAAGAAAAAATTAGTTGGAAGAGTATTAAATATGAAGAGAGAAATAAAATAAAAAAGTGTAACGTAGTGGGCCATGAGAGAGAAAATGAGTTGGTATACAGTTAAATGTGGAGAAAGAAATAGAATAAAAAAGTATAAGAAGAGTAAATATGTAAACATGCCTACAGAATATTTCTTAATATGGAAGTGATCAATTTTTGCAGAATGACCCAAAAAGGAAAGATGATCACTCTTTTAGGGACGGAGGGAGTAATTTTTAGCGACATATTTCATTTTGTTGCTAAAAATAACTTTTAGCAACGGATATGACCGTCACTAAAGAGATTTACTGACAGAATTTTCCATCGATAAATATCTTTAGCGAAGGACATTTACCGATGGAATATTACAGAAGGTAAATCCATCACCAATTTGAAATTTTGGTTTTTCCTCTTTTTTGACTTTTTTTTCTTGGAGAACAATTCTCAACTTATTTTTCGCGACAGATTTTACCGACGGATTAGTTCCATCGGTAAAGATCCAATTATTTGAAAATTTTTAATAATATTTAGTGACGAACATTTAACAACGGCAAAAGACTGTGCAGTTTGATTCTTTTCTTCCCGACACTGTTGCACAGTCTTTTCTCCCTACTCTCTCTCTCTCTCCTCTCACCCCTGTAGATGCTCCCCAACCCCTTCCCCACTGTTGTACCCCCATGCCACCCCTGCTGCCATAGCCCTGTTGGCTCCACAGTTAGGCACGCCCCCACCGGCGCAACAGCCACGAAAGCCCTGCCACTACAGCCCCGTGTGCCTCTGCTTTATCGATCTCCACTACCACCTGCAGCCGCACCCCGATGCCATCCCCCGCCGCCATAGCCCAGCAAGCCTCTGACTAGCCAATTTCCATTGTCACCAGCCCTTTCTCTGGCTGCTACTGTGACTTTTAGTACGTGATTTTGCTATCTAAATTGTAGTAAAAAATTTCAATTTTACACAAATCAAATCTATAGTCAAATTGTATTGAATAATTCTTCTTTGGATGATCCAACATTGACCGTTCTTTCATCCAACTAGGAAAAAGTCACTAGCTAAATAAATTATTACTTCACTTCAATAAATTCATGAGTTTAAGATGAAGATAACCTACAAAAATTGTTGCAAGGACGACGAGCTCATATTTGTTTTGATGTTTGTGCAAGTTTAATCTTTAGATGCATTAAATTTATGCACTCAAATCCAAAATGTCACATGGGAAAAGAATAATCTTGAATTTATAATTGTTTAACCTCAATCACGAGCAAAGCTTTTGGAACACTATGACATTCTTGTAATATATTTAAATAATAATTAGCACTACAATGTATGCATATTTATAAATTGATTGCTTTATAAAATCTTCAGTGACCTATTCCGGCTCTCTCATGTTGTTTCCCATCAAGGTTACCTTCATTATATTCACTGCATTGACGACTTTAATCGATATGTCTTGATATTACCTCTTAAGCTTAAATCAGACGTTATGCATATTTTTATTCAATTTAAAATCTAGTGGAAAATTTAGCCAAACCAAAATTCACACTCTTCAAACTGATTGGGTGGTGAATATTGCCGCATTCAAAATTTCTACAATCAAAATGGCATTTTTTGGTCGCCTTTTATCTCCATATTTGATTTAGCAAAAAAATTATTTTAAAATGGTTTCTTGGATCTATAAATTTTCATTTCTATTTATGTGTTTTTCTATTTTATTTTAAACCGTTTACAAAAATTATCGGACTTTGATTTGAACTAGAAATATTAATGGCTATTTTTGGCTTTTATTGCATTGGTGTAAACTATTTTTATTTCCAAAATATTTGAAAATTAAAAAAAAAATCATATTTTAACTTTTTATGCTGCTTTAAGGTGCAAAAGTATGTTTCGGGAATTCATTATGAATTTTGGGGCATCATAATGTCTTAAGTTTAAAGAGGCTAAAACCTCCCTGATGTTTTTTTTAACGAAGCTATAAACAGTGAAATCGAATCTATAATGTCAAATCACACCTGGGAATTGGTTGACCTACCACCAGGTACTAAAAGAATTTGATGCAAATGGATTTTCAAAAGGAAAATGAAACCTGATGGTACAATAGATAAATTCAAGGCCATATTAGTTGCGAATGGGTATACTCAAAAGAAAAACCAAGATTACTTTGACACATACTCTCCTGTCGCTAGAACTTTATCCATTCGAGTATTAATTGCTTTAGCAGCAGTACATAAGCTAATCATATATCAAATGCACGTTAAGACATCATTTCTCAATGGAGAACATGAGGAAGAAATTTACATGCATCAACCAGAAGGGTTTGTGACCCCAGGTAATGAAAAAGAAAGTCTGTAGACTTGTTAAATCCCTGTATGGTCTTAAACAAGCCCCTAAGTAATGGCATGATAAATTTGATAGTGTGATGACCTCAAATGGCTTTTATGTGAATGAAGCTGATAAATGCATTTACTGCAAGTTTTCTAATAAAAACTCTGGAGTTATTATATGCTTATATGTGGATGATATCCTCGTTATAGGAACAAGTATTAAGGTAATTAATGAGATCAAAAACTTCCTCTCTTCTATGTTTGGCATGAAGGACTTAGGTCAGGAAGACATTATTCTTGGAATCAAATTGAATAGAATAAGTAATGGTTATAAAATTTCTTAAGAACATTTTGTGGAGAAACCTAACATAGCATATGCTGTAAATAGACTTAGTAGATGCACGCATAACCCTGGTAAGGATCATTAGACTGCTTTATGTAGAGTGCTTAAATATTTGAAAGGCACCATAGACTATTCTCAATGCTTTCGTGGATTGCCTATAGTATTAGAAGGTATTGTGATGCTAACTGGATCTCTGATGTAGATGAGACAAAATCCACGAGTGGATATATTTTTACTCTTGGAGGAGGAGCAGTCTCTTGGAAATCTTCGAAGCAGACTTGCACAGATCGGTCTAGATGGAATCCGAGTTTATTACCTTAGAGAAGGCAGGTACTGAATCAGAGTGGCTCAGAAACCTACTTGCAGACATCCCTTTATGGATACGACCAGTTCCATCTGTGTCGATGTTGTGTGATAGCCAGGCTGTGATAGCCCGCGCTAAGAACAAAGCTTATAATGGTAAGAGTAGGCACATTCACCCAAGACATAACATTGTACAGAAGCTCCTGAATGATGGGGTTATATCCTTCAATTTTGTGAAGTCAGAGTTGAACTTGGCTAATCCTCTGACAAAACCACTAAGCATGAAGCTAATGAGAAATACATAGAGGGGAATGAGACTTATGCCTAGAACAGAGGTCAACAGTGGTGGAAACCCGACCTATGTGAATGGTAATCCCAGGAATTAGGTTCATATGGGTAATAACAATCCACTGGTTGATCAGTTGAGACACTATCCAAATTATATTATGACAGTCCATTCCTATGATGTAGGATAGTGTATAACTGCAATGTTAGAGGTTTAGCATTAGCTCTTAATAAAATGCATAGCCCAAGTTGGGTGGTGTGTTTGATTGCAATACAAACTTGATGAATTCACCTATATGAGTGTCGAGGTGGGGCCGCCTCTATGAGAACTTAGGCAGGTTCTCTAGAGCACTCATGAAATCTAGGTATGGCGCATGGCCAAAATGTGCTAAACTGTGATGAACAACTTTGCTAAGAGTTTGTAGTGTGAGTGATATGTACTCCTGGTCCACAATCAGAAAGGAGGTTCATAGAAATTTTAAATTTTACCAAGTTCCTATGGATCAAGTCTTATCAATCCTATGCATTGGTTCATAGTCCAAAAGACACCAGTGCTTACGCATTGCTTGCTTTTATCACCACTCCGGTCCTTTGTATTTTTGCCTT
This sequence comes from Escallonia herrerae, assembly GCA_033070095.1. Lineage (NCBI taxonomy): Eukaryota > Viridiplantae > Streptophyta > Magnoliopsida > Escalloniales > Escalloniaceae > Escallonia > Escallonia herrerae. Next base: position 98,052 of record JAVXUP010002872.1, read on the forward strand.
CGAAATATGTGGGGGATTGTTGTATTTGGTAAAAAAATTACAAAGTATTTCAAAGCCAAAAATTTTATTTAAATCTTTTTCGGGATTCGTTGACCAAAATTGAAGTGATTTTATTAACAGACAAATCTGAAATAGATTCTTTGTCTGTCTAAATCAAGTAGCCATTTTATGTTGTGAGACATATCTCGGAATTAGCTCCTGGTTTGTCCAAATTAATTACCCGTTACAAAGTCATTTCCCTTATTTAAGTAGTTGACTTTTGTTAATTACCATATTTGCCTTATTTACACAGTTGACTTTTGTCGTTTCTTATTTTATGCTGCCTGTTTTCTCACTATAAAAGGACGAGCTCTTCTTTCATTTTAGACACAGCGAAAAGAAATCAAAGCTCTCTCCTTTTCTCGCTATACACGTTCCTGTTCTCTTGTAGTTTCGGTGATAAAACAAGAAAAAAGTTGTTCCTGTTAGCCTTTGCTATTCGAGTGCTCGTTAGCGAAGAAGAGACTGTTGAATCCTGGAGGGTAGCCGTTCGAGACCTTGAGCACTAAGATATAATCTCGAGGGGTGAAACTACTCTTAAGGACAGTGCAACACACGCCTCAGTCTGCTCGAATCTTCGATAAGTTTGCTACGCTAATTTTTAGTTCTAAACATAGTAGTTTCCTGTTTTTTCTTACACCAAGGACTTAACAGTTCCGCACCAAAATTTTCATTATGGTCGGCAAGGCTACTGGACAACCACCGCCATAACTTTGACATCCTTAACATTCTCCATCACTATCTTAGGCTCTTCTTTCATGACTGGAACATACACGTCCATCTTTTGATCTACATTAACCTTATGTTTCCTCTTCTTCGAACTCCGGTAGAGCCTCTGGGATTCCAATTATGCAAATTCCTCCTTTCTATTCTCTCAAGTCGCTTTCAGTTTGACAGATATCTAACTTTGTTTTATGATATTTTTTGGTGATTTTGGAACAAGATATTTGAAGTTGAGGTGGGATATACTTGGGTGAGGTAACTGGGATGTGGGAAAGGGTAATGTGGCGAAAGGAGGTAGAGCATCCACGCAGATTATGTTTGTGGTAGAATGGAGTCATCTAGTGTAGAAGATAGACTAGGGTCGGGAATGAGTATGATAGATTGGGCTAATTTTTTTTTTTTTTTTTGGTAACAGGTCATTTTATTACCAATGAAAACCAACATCATCTTACATCTTTATCAGAGTGCTTCTATGCTTTTTTTTTTTAAAGAAAATTACATCAAAATATTCAAGATTGTAGCACTCTTAGTGCTAGCTCCCAATTGCAGCATAACTGCTTGTTGGCTTCTGTTGCCACAGCTTTTGGCCAGCTCAAGACTCTGCAGAACATCTATTTCTGTATTCTTGCAATAATTTCACAGCTCCCTTGTTGGTTACCACTGAAGATTCTCTGATTTCTCTCTTCCCAGATGCTGTAAGCCGTAATAGCCAAGGCTAGTTTACTCAATCTAGCCCTGAAACTCTTTCTTCTGAACTTATGGCATGCATGATGTAGTAATTGATTCCAAGAACTAAAATTCTGGCTTATTTGTAGCTTCTTACATACATGATTCCATATATCCCTTGCCATAGTGCATTCTATAAAGAGGTGCTCAATTGTTTCACTAGTCTCAGAGCATAGACTGCAATGATCTTCAGTCACCACATTCTAAGCTTTAAGTTTGTCCTTGGTCATTAGTTTCCTTTTGCATAGCAGCCATAATATAAAGGCACATTTTGGATGTGTCGAGAAAACCATATCACTTTCTACCATTTCACTGCAGAGCTTTTAGTTCTTAGTGCATTCCAAGCTGAATTAATGTTGAACTTGCCATTAGGGTTAGGCAGCCATTTCGTGTAATCTTCACTTCCACCAACAATATGATATGCTGAGAGTTGATAGTTTAAAAGTCTTAAGCTTGAAGATCTTGTATGTATATTCCAACTCCCTTGTTCCTGTGCTTCATTCACTTTCAAGTTCAAGGCAATAGCAGCATCATACATAATTCTGAGCCCATATTGATGCACAATAGGGCCATTAGGTAGCCAATTATCTAGCCAAAACCAAGTCTGAAATTCTTTTCAAATCTGATATTTGATAAGAGGTTGGACTAGACTTCTACGCTTTGTAATCTTCTTCCAAGTCCAAGATTGATCAACTAGTGGTTTAAATGTACAGAAATTCTAACCTTTAATTATGTATGTGTGACACCATTTAATCCACATGGTGTCTTTCTTGGCAGTGATATCCCATATATATTTAACCATGGTAGCCTTATTCCACTCATGAAGCTTTTTTTAATCTAAGTCCTCCTTCCTTTTTGGGTAAGCACACATCTTTCCAAGCTACCTTAGCACCAGTGCATTTAACATCATCACCATGCCAGATAAAGGTTCTCATTTTGGCTTTAATATTGGCAATGACCTTCTTATGTAGCAGAAATATTGAACACTAGTAAATCAGCATGCTAGATAGCCAGATATCGCAAGTTGTAATCTGTCTGCATATTACAGTTGCTTCACAATCCAGTTATTGATTCTTTTGGTAACTTTGTCAACCAAAATCTAACAATCAGAAGCCTTCAGCTTGGTAGTGATTAGGAGTACTCCTAGGTATGTCACAAGGAATTTACCCAGGGGTATTCCCAAGATTTGCGCCAGTTCTTTTTTAGTTTCATCAGTAGCCCCAGCTGTGAATGAGGAGCTTTTATTCAAATTAGGCCATAAACCAGATATTTGACCAAAGTCATGTATAGCATTTTTTATGAGATCGATTGTTGCTGCATTTGCCCCAGCCAAGATGAAGAGGTCATCAGCAAAACACACGTGTTATTTTCAGCTCCTTGCATTTAGGATGAAAGGTAAAACCTGGTTTCATTTCATAGTCATCTAATAGGCATGAAAAAGCCTCCATTACCAAGAGAAACAAATAAGTGGATATAAAGTCCCCTTGTCTCAATCTCCATTTCCTACCAAAGAACCCATCCATTGTTCCATTAAGGCTGATGGAGAATTTTGCAGTAGTCACACACTTCAATGTCCATTGAATAAACTTAGGTGGAAAGTTTAGAACCTGCATTACCACTTTTAGGAACTCTTATTCCACAGTGTCATAAGCTTTTTGTAGGTCAATCTTCATTGCACATCTTGGTTTTTCACTAGGCTTGTGATAGTTTCTCACTAATTCTTGCATCAACAGGATGTTATCCCCAATGTGCCTTCCTTCTACAAAAGCAGCTTGCCTGTC